>JADDOH010007936.1:0-157358 GCA_016648135.1 Agrypnia vestita | reverse complement strand
TAGCTTAGCGCACCAGTCTCTTTGGTTGCTTTGTACAAGAATCGACAGCGCAGTTAATATATTGGCATTCTGCCTTTCACTAGGATTATTTTGCGGGAAATAGTAAGCATTGGTGAACAGATCGGATATCCCCATAGAGGTCGCGAAGTTCTTAAATTCTCGTGAAATAAATTGCTTTCCGTTATCGGTTATCAGTGTCTGTGGTACCGAGTAAGGGAGGAACACCTGTTTCCTCAGAACGTCGATTACCGTTTTTGATGTAGCGTGTCGTAGGGGAATCGCCCATACGAATTTTGTAAAATTATCTACTACGGTCAAGATGTGCATATTTCCTCGCTTGGAAAGTGGCAGGGGGCCGACAAGATCGCAGGACAGCGATTTCATAGGTCGGATCAGTCTCTTGGGGGTCTCCATGAGCCCCTGAGGCCCCCGGTTGCTTATCTTATATGCCTTGCATGTCTCACAACCGTCCACGAATCCCTTTACGGAGGCATACATTCCCTTCCAGTAAAATGTGCGGGAGAGGTATTCGTACGTCTTTAACACTCCCGGGTGACAATTATGGTAGTGACACTCACGTATCAGTTCTGTACTTTTGTCTGAAGGTACGACTATCTTCCACGGGGACCTACCGGGCCCGTTTCTCTCGTCGGTCGGCGCCTTACTATATCGATAAAGGTGGTGTTCGCCCAGCATGAAGTTTGGGACGGAATCGGGCCGTTCGTCGCATTGTCGGCGCAGCCGTAGGTAGGCTGCGTCGGCAGTATCATTGTAGGAGGAGGCTAGCTCCAGGCTGCCTATCTCGATACGGCTGAGTCCGTCAGCTAGGTGGTTTTCGCACCCCTTTTTGTATTGAAAGGTGAAGTCATATTGGCTTAGCCGACAGGCCCAGCGGCTCAGGCGTCCGCCTGGAGACGATAATGTTGATAGGTATTTGAGACATCCGTGATCGCTAATCAGTGTAAAGTGTGTCCCCTCCACATAACTGCGGAAGTGATGGACCGAGTCCACGAGTGCCAACAGCTCTCTTTCGGTGACGCTGTACGATCTTTCAGGCTGGGTGAGCTTTCGAGAATAGTATGCTATAATATGTTCCGATTTGTCAGGCATTTTTTGTGAGAGGAAGCTCCCTATGCTTATTGCACTAGCATCGCATGTTAGGACATACTCGTGATCATGGGACGGAGGCTTCAATATGGGCGCCATCACCATAGCTCTTTTAAGGGCGACGAATGCCTCCTCGGCCTCTTCGCTCCAAACAAACCTTTTTCCGAGGAACTTGGAGCTGGTCAGCCGACATAAGGGGCTGGCAATTTTTGAGAAGTTCTGTATGAATCTTCGGTAATATGACAATGTGGCGATGAAGGCCCTAGTTTGTTTTACCGTCGTCGGCCTCGGATAGTTGACCATCGCCGAGATTTTGTCGGGATCGGTACGTATCCCCTCTCTGTCTATAACATGTCCCAGATACTTAAGAGAGTCCTTGCAGAAGTTGCATTTGCTCAGTTTTATAGTTAGCCCAGCCTCTTTCAGTCGAGAAGCTACTTTTCGTAGTAAGGAGACGTGCGAATCAAAATCCTCGCTACACACCAGTATGTCGTCCATATATGTGGATACATTTGGGCCCAAGTCGGAGAAACAAGAATCCATCAGTCTCTGTAGCTCGGCTGGTATGTTTTTCAATCCAAACGGGCATACCTTGAACTGGAATTGACCGCGACCCTCTACGAAGAAAGCGGTCTTTTCGCGACTTCCGGCGGCTAGAGGGATTTGCCAGAATCCGGAGCTTAGATCTAGGGTGGTGAGATACTTGGTGTTTCTTAAGTTTTCAAGAGTTCGATTGATATTGGGCAGCCGGTATGAGTCTGACTTGGTGACGTCGTTCAATTTCCTTGGGTCTAAGACAAAGCGTGCTGACCCGTCCTTTTTTGGTACGATAAATACGTTGTTGAGCCACCCGCTCCGGGCTGGTTCTATTACGTCTAGGGCCATCATAGTATCCAATTCCTGGATCAACTGTTGACGCCTGACGTGTGATACGGGATAGGTTCTTTGTTTAACCGGAGGGTGGTCTCCGGTGTCGATCACATGTGAGACCAAACGGGTTCTCCCAAGGCCTACTTTTTCAAAGGAGATATCTGTGAAGTCGCTCTTGACTGAATCTAGCCGAATTCTTTGCTCAGAGGTGAGTTCGTCGATAGATATCAGGCAGGCAGGAGGTGTGGTGCGGTCGCTAACGGCGGTAGGTTCCGTAGCCGCTAGGGCGATACGGGCCTTTCCGTTGGGAAATAGGCTGGGGGCTAGGCCGGAGATTCGCAAGAACGGGGCTCCCAGAATGATGCAGTCGGAGAGTGACGGTACCACGACGAAGTTAACCTGAACGAGCCGTTGGTCAAAACGCACGGGCAGGGTGATAGTGCCGCTGGAAAATAGCGGAGAGTCGTCTAGCGTTCGCACCGAAATGCCAGTGGGTCGGAGCCTATAGCCGAGGTCGACGAATGATTCATATAACGTACCACCCAGGATATTCGCGCCGGCACCAGAGTCGAGTAGGGCTCTGAACGAGATTTGATGTATTTTAAAAGAAAGAAACGGCCTGTTGTCCAGTTCGTTGGACATCGGGGCTGTATTTAAATGGTAGGTGGTCTTGAACAGTCTGATTGAGGCCAGCCAATCAATCCATTCCTTCGAGCGGTATGGAGATTGGCTGGACATTAGTTTTTTGAGTTGTATGGAAAGTTAGGTGGTGGTCTCGATACATCGGGGAAGGGAACCACCGAATTCGGGCGTTTACTGGGCTGTATGCCTTCACTTTTTATTTGTAAGCGCGGCGACCGTCTTGGCGGCGGTGCCTGACCGGCTGCCCTTCGTCGCCGGGGACACTCTCTAGAAAAATGGTTTCGCTCGTTGCAATTAAAGCAGCGCGGAGATCTTGATTTAGTAGGGGCCGACGCAATTGCTCTTGGGTTAGGGGCCTTGCGCGGAGGCTGTCCGAGAGGGCCTTTTAACGAAGGAGAGTCTAGTCGTTCGAACGCGGAACATAGTGACTCTAGGGCGGCCACCGACGTGGGTCGCGAACTGACTAGGACTGCTGCGAACCTCGGGAGCAGTCCACGGCCGAAGACCTGAAGGAGTTCTTCCTCTGACAGAGGAGTGTCAACGATGTGGTTTAGTGTTAAGATTCTAGTCACATAATCCGCGGCTGTTTCGGAATCGGATTGTTTCGATGTCCATATTTCGAGTTTCTTGTCGACCGAATAATCCGGCCGCTCGAATCTATGGAGGAGAGATAATTTGAACTGGTTCCAAGATAGGTCTGCTCGAATAGTAGCCCTATAGAAAATTAACGCCCTATCCTTTAAAAATTCTGGAAGGACATGAGTCAGCTGTTGGACGGGATAGCAGCGCGCGCGCGCTATTTCCTCTAGGCGAATTAAAAATTCGCGCGCGTCGCCGGTGCCAGAATAAGGAGTGACTGGCCAGGAGCCAAAGTTGACATTTGGAATATTTAATCGCGATTCTGGTTGTAATAATGAGGGTGCCTGGGTAGCGGTTGTAGTAGATTCGGTTACTGTCAAAGGTGTATCCGTTGTTAGTTCAGGTGCCATAGACAGGTCCTCGTACGCATGGGCATGGGCGATTGGAGCCACATGTGGTTGCGTGCAGGATTCGTTGTGTAGTCTGGCTTGCTCGCGCAATGCGGCCAAACCAGATAATGGGGTTATTCCTTGCTCGCGAAGAGCCTTTCTTAACGTGTGTAAACGAGCAGTTTGGTAATTAGGAATGCTAGAAAGGGTTTCCATGGTAAGGTTAGTGGTGAACTTGAGTAATATTTGTAGTTGCAAGCAGCCGAGATATTGATTTAGAAAATTGAAATTTGAATTACGATGATAGCTAGGCGTATCAAAACTTTTGAGCCCGAGTGTACTCGATGTGGTCCAAAACTTATGAGTCGTACAGTGGGCGTTTTTTGTAGACGGGGAATGGCGCGAATTATTTTGGTAATTAATGGCGATTATTTTTACGCGGTACGACAGTCTTAGGATGTGGGAGGAAAGTGGAACAGTTTTTACAACAAATGCTAGAGTTCTACAAGATTACATAAAAGAGTGTGTACTGATTGACATTATTTTTTTACTTTATCCATACAATGTGTAACCATTTTTTGACCAATCTGAAATCTGTAAGGGGTGGCCCATGAGTTGGGCGCCAGTGAAATGTTCAATTTTTCAATAAACCCCTGAACGCGGTTGCCGAGAACGTACTTGCTCTCTCATATGTAGAATTTCTTCTACACGATCTAACTGACCAACCACGTTCAGGGTTATCTTACCAGGATTCTAAGCCTCAATGGTTGTGGTCCATTCCCGTTACTTTCTTTCAGATTGGTTGGGGAATTGTATGGAGAAAGCAAAATAAAAAGAACAGGGCCTGTATGGTTTTTACATGAGGTTTAATTACAAAGATGTTATCCAGTCAGTTCAGTACACAGAGAATAGTTCAAAAGGCACAAATTTTACAGTATACTATACAGTTTATAAACATGGTTTCATACGGGACAATGACATACAATAGTAAAAAGGTTTAGGAAAAACACAGCGCCGAATTATCAAGTATGACCCTGGTGGCCACTAAAGTCAAAATGGATACTCCTTTATAACGGAATTTAATCACAGTCGGGTCCAATACAGAATATTAATTTACATATAGTTAAGCTTCCAGAGGTCGGCCCAGTAGAGGCTCATGGGATATAAGAGTAAGTAGGAACAGGGATTGGAACAGACTTTGTGTTTCCTATTTTAAAAGTTACATCACTTGAGTTCGATTAATGTCACTTGGTTATCCCTTTGGTAACTTTTTGTAAATAGTTTGCGAATGTTATAGATTGGCCATAATTGGCTGCTGTAAATTATGTATAGGTATAATCAAACACTTGAAACCTGTAGTTTTTCTTCTGAGTATGGAGTGGATCGACCACCTTTAGTAAGGGTGCCAGCCCTGACCAGCTGTAGGAGTCGGCGGACGGTTGTCCTCCGTCAGCTGATCGATCGGAATGCCCGAACCGGGCGCCCGAAGTTTATGGTGATTTTTAAACAAGAAGACGCCAATGACGGTTGAATCTTATGAAGTCCAAAGCACGGTATTTTTATTAAAACTTAAAAGAACAGGCGTTGTTTAATAGGGGACGAAAACGATTGTTTTTATTATACCCCTTGTTGGCGGGGAATGTTCAGGACGCCAATAGTAATGTATTATATTTTTTGCAAAGGGGGCTCAAGGCGCTTGCGAGGAACCCTTTTTTTTTAACTTTGGTTTACTTCACCCTGGTTGTTTATAAAAACATAGAGAACGATTATTATAATGTATTTATTGTGAGACCGACATTGTCTCACACGACGAACTAGTTACTATATGCGTTTAAACTAGTTGAACACACTGTTTAACTTTATAACCCGGCGGGAAGTATATTATTAAATCGTTTGAACACACTGTTTAGCTTTGTAACACGGCGGAAAGTATATTATTAAATCGTTTGAACACACTGTTTAGCTTTGTAACACGGCGGGAAGTATATTATTAAATCGTTTGAACACACTGTTTAGCTTTGTAACACGGCGAGAGGTATGTTATTGGCTCACATTTGAAAATTTACAACGAACAATTCCGGCACCGTAACTTTTATACAAATGGCGGCCGTAATTTGCTTAGGGCGGACGGCGTAGCTAACGCACCGCAGAGCTCGGTTCCCGGATGGTGACTCGAAGACTGACTGGTCCAGACTGGCTTGCCGGGCGCGGAGTTATCCTATATTAGCGCGGAGCGGAAGAGGGTGCGGGGGGGGGTTGCGCGCCGGTACAGTTGCTCCAAGAGTATGGCAGCGCGGCCCGCACGGCACGCCTTGCGTCTCCTGCCCGGAGGCCCCGCGACGGCAGTGGACAGGGATACTATCATAGTGTGTGTGACTCGTAAGCCTGTGTGTGTAACCTACGCGCGCTGGCTCCGGCCGCCTCGCTCGACGTGTGCGATTTCGCGTATTATTTGGTTAGGACGGAATATGTAATATTTACTTATTTTAAATTTATTTTGTTACGACAGAATAGTAATACTTCCTTTTTTGTCTAAAAGGAAGCATTACACAATAAACCTTTTATGGTTTCTGGAGAGAGTGGGGGTCCATTAATTCGAATCTCTGTAACAGTTAAAAAACTAACCCCAAAAAAAACAAGTTTTTATTATACTCCCTTTCTCATTGAAACTGTGCGCATCGGGCCCGAAAATTAAACAATATATAAATCATTAAAATTTTGAAAAATCCAAAATTATACTGTAATTATTAAAAAAAATTAAACAAAAATATGTTGGATCATTTCTATCGTCGACACGAGTCTGCCTGCAAAGTTCCAGCTCGATTGGATCACGGGAAAAGGGTTTAAAATCGATCCAAAGTTTTTTCGACAGACAAGCAAACAAGCCGATAAGCAGACGCTACGAGTTAAAAGAAAGGGAGCAAAAATGTAAAGTTGATTTGATTTTTCTGTATCCATGTCATTTCTAATTGATGAACAAATTTGTTTAAAATTCTCAGGACTTTGTTCTGAAATTGAGGCTTATGTTTTCATTAATAACGTTATTTAGTTTATATTCGTCATTAATTCTAAAGTTATAACTATAAATATATTTTTAATTTAAGAAACAGTTCTACGTTGTTGTGTTGAAAATGTTAAGTTTCAATGCCTCGGAACAAACTTTGGAACAATTTATCAGCGTAGAATCCTGACGTAATAATGTGGAAACGTAATGTGATTACGAATATTTCGGGAGTATGGCCTTCATCATTTTAAGATTTACGCCGGGAAACTTGTGATGTTAGCAACATTAATGTGTTGGGAGCATGAATGTAGAAAATATTATATAACTCCGCGCTTCGAACAGCCTTACCTATAAGGGAGTTTTCAATGGATAATATTATATGTGCAGAGATATTCACTTGCCTATTGAAAAGCAATAAATTTTGTATATAATTTTTTCGTTGACTACAATACTAAACATACGACCAATCTAATATTTATATTAGACTAGCTGTGCCCGCGCGGCTTCGCACGCGTAGATTTTTAGTGCACTGTTTGGATCGTCATAGAACTTTCGCGAACCTTCAAGAACATTTTCCTTCCAGAACTTTCAAGAAATTTATCGAATGTACAGGAACCTCCTAGACACACCGACACATTCCGCCATTCAGTTTAGAACCTTATAGAACTTTCGGGAACTTTATAGAACCTTCTCCTTCCAGAACTTTCTGGAGCAGGTTTTTCCGGAACGTTCTAGATTCACCGACACAGTCAGCGCGCCTTTTTTTTAACAATCTGAAGCATTTGCGGCTTTCCCATAACAAAACAATGTGCCAGAAAGCACATTTTCGCACCCACTCCCACACACGCTCAGCCACCCCCACCAAACTCGCATATTTTTGATGTGACACCGAGGGCTAACCACCGCTATAACGACCGGTGGGTGGTTGTGGCTGGTTGTGGAGAAAACTTGGTGGATAGGGAAACACGGTTCTTTTTATATAAATATATTGATTAGATAGGGTAGGCAAGAGGTAACAGAAATGCGCTCTTTCGTGACTGCGTTTATAAACGTTCGAGTCGATGGTGCTGCTTGAAAATAAGAAAAATAAATATCGTATCTCTACTCAATGCGGGAACAAAGGTGTCGTCAATAGAATTTTGTCAGACTACAACAAAAGGTTCTCAAGTGTCGATAAATTTCACAAAACCTACAGTGCTTACTTAAAAGCCATAAGAAATATCTAAGAAACCTAACGTGCTTACACAGCATACACACACACTAACTTTTAAACACACAAACGTAACCCACACTGTCACACCCACACACATAAACTTGTGTTTATCTACTCTCACGTAACATAATTTGTTTGATTTAAATGTTATTCTGTAATTTTTGTCATGATTTTGTTAAATATTATGTGTATATAACGATTTTCAATTTAAAAGAAAAAAATTTAAAATGTTGTGGTTTGTAATGAGGCTTGAACTCCCAACTGCTGGATCACAAGGCTTGCATCTTAATCCCTTGACTAACAATTCATTTACATACAATAGACCATCAGGTACTGTAGCGAAATACACAACACTGAAAACAATCAGGCTTGAGAAAATTTTCAATTTGTGTTGTGATCTCACTGGGAATCAAACCCGAAATCTCCCATTTGAGAAGCCAATTTCATACCCTCTGGGTTGCTTTTATTATATATGATACTACCAAAAGTTCACGTACTCCTGTACTATGAAGATGTCACAAAACTAGCGAAGACACAAGAAGCTCAGCGTAATCTAAGGCTTTTGGGAGGCATCTCAAACGTTCGAGAAACATCTACAAGAATCTTAAAGCCACGAAAATCGTATTCTAAATACACAAAAAAGCCGGAAAGTAGAATATACCTCGATATACGGATATAAATACGGGCCAGGCTGCGCGAGAGGTTGTTGTTGTTGTTGTTTATCGCGTCTGACAGACGATAACAGAAGTAAAAGCAGCCGCGGGCTGCGGAGGCCAGGGCGGCCAACCATGCAATAACTCTGGTGAATAATCTAGCAAGTTCTTACGTAGCGAAATAAACGGAATCGAATAATAGTGCGAAAACTGGATGGAATGATCTAGTGAACATTAAATAAAGTGTTAAAGCGATAATAAAGTGTCTATTTACGAATAAATTATGAAGTAGTGTAATATTTGAATAGCGTTAAATTCAAAAGTGTTAAATTACATTTTACATGAAATAATTAGTGTATCAGTAATTAATAAATCGCTTATTAATTTCTAGCGTTTTCATTAATTCCTCCCGCAGCCACGGTATGTGACAATAGCATTAAAATGACATACCCGTATTTGTCTAAAAAAATTTTTTCGAACTCTTCTTGCTTTGGAAAACAAAAACTACTGAATTTTACATCAAATTTGATTACCAAATGATTTTTCCCTATATATTTAACCTTTTTCTCTCTCGCTGTATTGTATATTTAAATAGTGTGAAAAACATATAAAATATTATTCCAGCCATAAATGTGGTCAGCTAACCCAAAAGCATATTTTTAACATCATTTTTCAGCGGTGAAACATCCGTTTACGATGGGATAAAGTTTTTATTTAAAAAATTCTTGTATATTTAATATAAATCATTTTGGTTTAGAACGTCTCAACTTTCAACCGAAATGCTCGGGATGTGAAAAATGTTGGGATAATATTTTTATTGCATACTTAATCTCATGATGTGCGGATGAAAAATGCCTTAAATGTCCTTTAAATCTTCTTATGGCGCAGTTATTATTTTTTTCATGTGTCTCTAGCTGATATAGGATTTGAATGCTTTTTTGTACAATGTAGTCATATATTCAATAAAAGTGAGCAGTATACTAAGATTTCAATTGAAAATAACTATGGAAAACTTTTGAACTCAAAGTATCACTAGCCCCGATTATTTATTTAAAATATTAATAGATTACATAACATGCATAAAAATCAATAATTTATAAAATATGCATATACAACACATAATATTCTAGATATCACTTTAGAAGGTTTACATACTTTTATAAAAGAGCATAAAACTTTTATGAATGTAAAAACACGTTTTTTTATCCTTTATAAAAATACTTATAGCACAACTGACAGAGGTATTGATCAATATCATTTTGCCTTGGGTCTCAAAAAGCTATCAGTTTTTTTTAATTTATGTTATTTGAATATGTTTTATGCCTTTTATAATTTAATTTATTTGAATATCTAAAATTCGGCTGTCATCGATTTGGTGTATCTAGTAAAATTGTTTTAAATTTTTGAAGTATTCACTGTATTCGATCGTTCCGGAACATGTCGGCATTAACAAATACTATATCAGTGTTTAAATATATTAAAGACTAGCTGGTCGTACCCAGCGTTGCATGGGTTAAGGATTAAGTAAAAAATAAGTTTGTGAGGGAAAACAAAGGGTCCGCTGTTCTCTAAAAAAATAATGTTTCCATCTAATGTAAACATAAGTTATTGTAACATACCTGTAATACTTAGATATATGGTATTGCAGACTTTTTTGTAGATATTAATGTCCTCTATAAAACTGTACTACATTACTTTGCTTTATTGGCAATAATTTCCGCAGCGTACGCAATGTAAGGTTTTTTTTTCGTAATTTTTTCACACGTTGGGTTACATTATCGAAGTTTTCATACGGATCCCTAACATTTTTGAAAATATTCTATAACCTATGTTCATTAGGGATAATGTAGGATTCTGAATGTGAAAGAATTTTTCAAATCGGTCCAGTAGTTTCGGAGCCTATTCAATTCAAACACACAATCAAATTTTTCCTCCTTATAATATTAGTATAGATTAATAACATTAAATTATATTTATTTTATGTTATAACAGAGTGATGAGATCTTATTTAAAAGTAAGAATCGTTTTAATTAGATTGTAAGCTAAATTTAATCAAATAAACGTAAAAGAGCTAATATTGAAGTTAACAGAACTATAAAATCATACCAATCTATTTAAGAATTAAAAACAAGAGATTTATTTTAAAAAATAAATGTTTTACCAGCAGTTAAGAAATGCTTGCTTGCTGCAAGGCCATGCAGGCAGCTGTGCTGGCCGCCGCGCGGCCTTTGGTGTCTGCAATTGGTTATTGACTATTAGCTACAATGCCTATAATACTAGCTGCTTCGCGGCCGATAATATCTGGAATTGGCTCTCGCACCAGTGGCCAGTTCGCAGACAACAGTGACTGATTCGCGGAGAATAGTGTCCGTTGGCTTCTGTAATTGGTTCTCGCCAATTGCTTGCTGCTAGGCCTAGTAGGCAACTTTACGTAAAATTAGGATAAAAGTTACAAAAACCTATAAATTAATATTCTTTTGATTTTTGGCTTCTAAAACACAAGAATATGCTTTTAAAAGTAATTGTCAATTTGAGATTCTTAGGCAGATAACCATTTCTTTCTGCATTTACTCTTTGCCTAGTATTTATTCCCTCATGCCCCTCTTCAGTCGTATGTAGCATTCTCTAAATAGAATGGGCAAGCACTGAGTATACTAAAGCTACGGAAACCTAGGTAGGTATGTTTGAAAAAAAATTCTATACAAATTAAATATCTCGTTATATTCCTATCATAAATATTATTACATAACTCAGGCATGCTGCTAGGTCCACCGGGCAGCTATATCTTTAATTTAATTTAAAGTTTTTGTAATCGATTTGAAAGCCAGAGGAATATAAAAATTAATATTCTTTTGATAAATTTCTACTAAAACATACAAAATAACCTTTCGAAATCAGTTATCAATTGTGAAATTGACTCTTTACCAGATAATCATACTTAAAAGTGCCACTTTTTCTTTCAATTCATACACGTATATTGTGAATGCAGAAATATCACGTCAATATTTTCAGCTTGTTTGTTAAACAAATTTCTTTTTGTGCATCTAAACATAGAAAAATAGAAAAATTGGAATATTTTGACATAGAAATATATTACATTGCAGTGTACTCAACGATAAATTCAATGTCGAAATACTTGAGAAAAATTTTTAAATTGATTTAAGAAAATATATACATCGACATTTCCTTTCAATCTATGTCATTTTTGAAGAAACCCAAATATTTATTCTTGTATATAATATTTCAAAACATTACTATACATAAAAATGTATTTTACAATGATCTTTCCACCTCGTTTCTTAAAAAACGTACGATTTGCGTAATGTGTTCTTCTTTTAACGTAGGAGGAGAACCGTATAGCTAATCGGGGGTCCATATAAATTCGATGTTCCGCTTTCAAAATATTTTATTGACTTGTAATATTGGAGTTCACGCGACTATATCAAAATGGTTTATAGATAGCCGAACAAGTTGCTACTGACGTGGTTGTTTCATTGTAAGAGCGCCCGTCAATATGGCGCATCCCTATTTATACCCATTCACTCTCTCCAACTGTATATCTCTCTCATTTTTTCTGACAAACGTTCATCCAGATAAGTTACTATTGTTTTTTTAAAGTTGGTAAATCGAAAAAAAAGCATTAATGATTTAGCGCAACCATAATAAAGGCATTCTATTTTTTCTTTCACTGTTGTGACCCTACAAACCTTCTTAACTAAAGGTAATTAAAAGAAGAAAAGTGAAGAAAATCTACATTTATTATTTTGAAAACCCTCATGGACGCGTGTATTACTTTGGAAGGCAATCAAATATATTTTAATGCCAAGCAGAGATTACTTTATTTTAATTAAAATTATTTTTTAGATCATAAACACACCCGGCCTTCCCTTCATGGTTTGAAAGTGTAGAGAAGGTATTTAAAATGATAAATGTAACGCTAATTGTGTTGGTTTGTAGGTGTTGTAGGTCGTAAGTAAGCGCCATCTAGGATTTGCGTTTTCAGGAAGTAGGCTTTCGTGATTTCATTTCCGTTATTCTGTGGCAGCGTTAAGCCTTTCCGTTATATTAACGAGTATAAACGGACGTTTCTCGGGTTCTCTTGAAACATTTCTGAAAAATAGACTTTCTTTTAAGGGTAGAACTTTTATCGCAACGAATTATTTTTAATATAAATAACAACCTAATGATTTTTAAATTCATTTTGTATCAGATGAAAATTTATCATTAAACCTGGTAAAAATAAATCATAACAAAAAATAAATTAAATAAATTGTATTTGAGCTGAAGTTTACGACCAGTAATGGTTAAATATATTAGATAATAAATAAAGCGTATAGACACTAATGTTAAAAAATGATTAAAGTAATGTGACAATTAAGTGAGCAATAATTTATAACTTCAAAAGTAAGGTAAATAATTTATATTAGAACGCCACTTTGAAACAACTCTATGGCAATATTATTATTTTAAAATCGCAATAAATTATGATTTAAATGATTCCATTCGATTAGCTTCTGAGTTATGGTGTTGTTTATTTTATTTTATAATGAAAGTACAAATCGATAATAGTACACAGTTATGATCTCATTTTGTATTAAAAGATTTAAAAAATATATAGGCATTTTGAAAATCTTAAAATCTAAAATTTATTCACGTAAAACTTTCTACTGGATGCTTATCTTTAGATTCACTATTCATTAAAATTTAATTAATAATGCAAATTTTTATAATACAACAATTTTTATGTAGGTAATTAAAATATTAAATAATAATTCAAGGTATAAAATTTCACACACGGTATTCATTTTACAGCACTCCAATATTAATCAATTTTTTTACGGTACTATGTTTAATTTTTCAAATTTATTGATTCAGAGGTAAGTTTGTAAAACTCCATAATTACACATAAGGAAATAAAAAAAATTGTTTCAACAAATGAAATAAAAACAAGTTCTACCATTTTAATTTTCTGAGACGCGTTTCGCCTTATGAGGGCATTATCAATCTCAGATTGATACATATGGAAATAAAAACGACTGTTTTTATTTCCGTATGTGTTTAATTTTTCGAATTAATAATCGAACCATTCGACTTTATATAATATATATAAACTCACCACACTTTTCTGTTGATAATGGCCTAAACGGCCGAAATGATCGTCCAATCATTTGATAAATCTAATATAGAATGAAAAAAATTATTTATAATTTTTATAGTATTGATCAATAATATAAATTGACAAAACTTATATTGTATATTTAAGTACGCATTTTTAATTATAATTATTCTTTTTGTATTTACTGTGTTTAAATAACTTACAAATATAATATATATTGAAGCTTGTTTTTCTTGTGGTTAAGACTTTCGCTTTGTGATCCATAGGTCGCGGGTACGAATCTCACTCCAGATCATCAAATTAGTCCTATTTTAATAGTACAAGCGATTAGCTTAATTTTAAAATAGTAAGAATATGGATGTGACACTTATTCCGTGCTCGCATCTCTATTTAAAAAAAATCTTTAAGTTCCTTTATTTATAAACACATGCATGATACATTTATTATTAAATCATATAAATATGTTTCAGTAACATAACCAAAATTTCTCGATACAGCGAAACACTGAGAAAATGGAATGATTTGAGCTTGGCAAATCTTCGGATCTCGACTTATGGAGGATTTTCTGACAAATCTTTAAAATAACACAGTGGAACCGCAAAAAGGTACAATTCTTTTCATCGCCTACCCCAACCCAGGAATAAGCTAGCTAAGGCTTCCAAAGTGCTGGTCATAGAAAATATTGTATTTTCCATATGCCCGAAAACCTTCTTTATCCTCTTATCTGAAAACGGTCCACGGAAAGCGCGTGAGCCTTATCTGGCGGAGCTGGGAGAGCGGCAGGACGAGAAAGTATGTCACAATCTCGCAGCGCCCATTGAAAATTACGTCGGTAAATTTTCCGACTTGATGTAATCTACGGGTGATTTTTATTTTTCTCAACAGTCACGAAATGATATTACTTTGTCGTAAAATATAAGATGAGTCGCCAGAAATAAACACAAAATTGAAACTTTTCTTTATTTTATAACGAATATTCTTTACACGAGATCATGATTATAAAAAAAACATCAAAAAATATTAAATATTATGTTGCCAATATAAATTTTCTTTATTCGGACACAATGATTTATATATCTTACTTTGAAAATTGAAAAGACTTTTGCATTTCGCTTTAAAATATATTTTATAATTAAATTTTATAAATAAATAATTTAAAAAAATAATAATAAAAAATAAAAAAAATATATTTACATTAAAAAAAACTATAATTACAACGTGGTCCTGGCAGATGGAGAGTTAAATTCTTTGAACAATGGTTTGACCAAACTGAATTTCTCTTCCTATTAGCTGTACACATGGTCCAAATAGCCAACATGATCTCAAACATCCCTTAATGGATTGCATTCGAAGTAGAGGGTTTCATGAAGAAGAGCTTACGCCCGGATTACTCAATGTTGTATTGCCTTAGTTTTAATTAAATAAATATCTCTATTAATACAACATTTTGCCTAATCCAACTTAGTCCTACAAATGTATTTCATTACGAGTAAAAATATAGATTACAAGAAAATTTCATTACAAGTGAAAATATAGATTAGATATACATGTTACTTTACAATTTCTACTTGTCCAAATTCGTCCATGCCCAAAATTGCGACCTAAACAAGCTCAGCAAAATTGGAAGCGGATTCATTTCAAACCACGTCAGAATTAACAACAGCCCTTGACGTAGGTAAGTGAAAAAATGATATTGATTCATTTCCATCAAATTAGGATGAAAAGAAGCTCGCAAAGTGGGTGCCGTATAAATTTAATGAAGGGCAACAGCAAACACGTTTCAAGAGTTGCCTTAATTTTTTGAGTCGGCGCATAAATAAAGGTAATTAAAAGTCAGATTTGTACTTTAAATAAAAAAATTATTCTGTAAATAATTGAAAACTTTGGTCTTAATAGTTGAACTCAAGGGAGGCAGCTAAAATTTATCCCTAATACAAATTGAATAAAAGAAAACTGATCGTAAATGTTTGGTGGACATGTGCCGGTATTATTTGTAACTGCTTTTTGAGATCTGGTACAATAATTACTGCAAAAATTTACTGTTACGAATTGAAAACAATGATCGAAAAACTCGCTATTAAATAACCTAGATTTTCTCAACTTACTCAATTTCTCTAGGCCACTACTTTTCCACGATAATGCTCGTCCATACACTGCACAACGGACCGTCTTAAAAATACATTTGCCTCGACTGGAAACTATCCGTCAATCACCATACTTGCCAAATACTAATTTACATTTTTTTGGAATGTGGATGACTTTTTACAGAGGAAAAATTTCAACTCCGATGAGACGGTGAAAAACTATCGGTTCCCATCCCCAGAATTTCTACAGCAAACGTGTCAATGAACTTACATTAAAATGGCAAAAGTTGTCGACAATAATAGAAAGGTTTTCGATTAATTAAATACATACTTTTAATAAAAAATTGTTCGACTCTTTCTATATGAAACGGAAATTTCATGGATTATTATTATAGTTATTAAAATAACCAGTAATATTAAAAGGATTTTTATTTTTTATGATGCTAAGTCAGTAGTACTTTTATGGCTGAATCATGTGGAGCAATAAGCAATAAATTGATTTTTATTCCAATATAGGTAGCATTTAAGTATGTTGAATACAATACTAAAATGGCGAAGAAACTCAGGAAGGCCAAAAAGTAAGAAGAGCGATAATGTTTACAAAGACATATCCATCTGCCTTGGAGATTCAGAACTAGACCAAGATGCTGGAGCAAGACCGAGATCATTGAAGAAGACTCTTGAGAAGCCCAAGACCCAACTAGGTATTATAGAGCCAACAGTGATATAAATACGAATGTAATATAATATTAAAAAATTTCATACTTAACTTCTCTACTTGCTGCAGAAGAAAAAAGTTACCTGTAGGTATTTGTGAATAATGATTCACTATCCTATCATTATTATTTAATTATTTTCCAGCGAATTTTTCTGTATATCTTTCTGATTGATTTGTTGGATTAATTAATTAAAATTGCACAATGAAACGGGTTTATATATTAAAAAACAATACATTTTTATGTTAAATTATAGTACATCATTATGGCATTCAATACGTACTTAAAAAGAACACTGTCTATGGTGACTTATTCTTCAAAAATCCGAGCATCAGTCAAAGTTTTATTTCGGAGTTTTGAATACAAAGCCAACCAAAGCTGATGAAAGAAGAAAGGGAGTTTGGTAGCAGTAAAGCGGATTCCCCTCCCGGTCGAAAGCACAGTGAAAGCTTTTTTGAGCCCTCGTTGCCTCGGCATGGAATCAACAGAAAAGTGTTTGAACTGATCTGTGAAAAGCGAAACAAAAAAATGTCCCATCCACTTGACTGCCTTTTTGAACGCATTATTCTCGTGAGGTTTCGGTTGCTTAAATGATATCCTCGTATGAACGTTCGTGATAAAAATTTCCGTCGTTCGTACTTTGATGTTAATAATAAATTGTGTATTGTACCAAGATATAAAAGTTTGTATGGAGAAAGAACAAAACGGGTAAAAATACCAATATATAATATTATGTCCTTGAAATTGACTGGATTAAATTTGTATGAAGATCAACGTGGTGTGCAGGGAGTTTATTATGAAACATAATAAACAGTTCATATTCTCACCTGTAGATGAGAACATCTGTAGTTCTCGAAATTAGTCACGTATACTTGCATATAATCGAAAGTGATCTTATGCAAGTATATAAATTTAGTAAATGTAGATTTTATATTTTTCTTCTATTATGTTTTTAGATAAAAAATGTTAATTGTGGTTAAGGAAAACACATCGATAAAAAAAATATGGTAAGTGGGATCTATGCTACAAAAATATAATCAAAAACATGTTAAAAATCATGTCACGCATGTTAGTAATTACAAATTATATATTTATTCTGGAGTTGTTGCTCGCACATTTAACAAAAAGATTTTAATTTTTAACGCAGTTCTTTGATATTTAAAGCTAATAAGATGGTTACGGAAAAATCTATCCATCGATGAAACATTTGTTACCACCAGGATACGAACAAGAAAAATTTTCATTCTGGAGTACTCTTCAGTGAGTAGAATTAAAAAATTATGATCATTTATACAAATCTCACAGAGACGAAATTATTTTTATTTATTAATATTTAAGTTTATGTTTTATTTTACATATATGATACACATTATTTAATTTGAATTAATAAGTATAAACTTGTGTATGGAACCGGAAAATGTCACAAGTGTATGTATAGGAAACATGTATGGAAATCCTTAAAATATCAAACCTGAAATATTTTTGTAGATGTACACTATACAAGGTAAGAAGATTTTGATATTATGACATTGCTTACCACAAAAAGTTATTTTATTTTAGTGGGATAATAATATATAGCCTTTGTCCACCCTGATAGTCCATTCTAAATATTGGTGAGTAATCAGATGAGTAGTTTTGGAGATTACCTACTACATCCAAACTTATAAACTTTACCTCTTTATATATTAGCATAATGGACATAATACAAATGAACTCCTAAACTATTTTTAGTGCGGCACAAAAAAATGCGCCATGGGCGAAAATTTTTTTGGTCACCTTTGAATTGTAAGTTACATTTTAATGCCTCAGCCGTTTGCGCATCATTTCCTATTATAAATGTAAAAGATGCGGTAGTATACCGTAGTCCATGTTATGTGCGAGTGGCCCTGGATTACGAATACAAAGGCAGTTTAATATCCACACTGTGCAGTAAAAGCAACCTGACCCAAATATTTTGTCATCTGCCTTGTACAAATATATGTAAATGTACCTACAATATATTTTATTTTAGTACGTATTTTTTAATATTTTTTCGGATCCCTCAATTATACAAATCCTTAACACTTGGATTCTGCGGTATATCAATTAGGAAACGCTGATGTATAATATTATCATCATTATTTACGGCAAGCCCAAGTGTACATCACAATGGTTGTTTTGAAATAAGTTTAAATTATACAATTTAGTTCGTCCATTAAATTTATTGCAAGTTCGCCATAAATATGAATTTCGCTTGTAATTTGTAGAAACAGGGAGATTAAAAAGAAAATTATTATTAAGTTTATATTATTATTGGTACATTTTATTTCAACATTAAAAATTCGTATTGTAAAAAAATTCGGGACCATTTTCTCTATGTTTAACTAGGTATGTACAATAATACACGTTGTAAATCCGTATTAAGGTACATTGGCTTAAATTATCATACAGAATTATATTATTTTCCAAAAAAAAAATGTTGGATGTCGTCACTCAACTAGCCATATGACACGTTCCTGAGTATCCATGACTTAATCATCAGTGTTATTTATATCTTTTAATAATGGATCATATTCGTTGAACTGATTTTCAAACCACTGACACATTAAATCGTGAAGTAGGTCAAAGTTCACAGAAATATTTTTTGTCTATCGACAACGGGCTATGGTGGATAGATTATTGTTGTCAACATTAAAACGTTTTTGCCCGCGGTAGGGTATAAACGCTCTCAGCACTTAAGCTTTTAGGTTGGGGCGGTGGACCATTGCCTTACGGCTCATTAACCCCGGACCTCCCCTTAACCCTTTCAAACCCCACATAATAATATGTACTACTGTGTACGGGATTTTTTGGATGAATTATTTAATAGAAAAACTGCTTTAATATGTTTACCAAAATGACAAGAAAAAAATATAAATATCGATGTGAGTGTATATGAATAGGCGTAAAGCGTGATGCAATTTAAGCGCACAAGAAGAAAACAGCATCGTCTTCCTAGCGTGCATTTATATCTACCAGAGAAAATCGATATATCTCAAAAATGAATGAATTTCACAGCATGTTAAAAATTTGAAAAAAGTTACAGGTTATGGCTTTGTTTATTTTTGTGTGCTTTTGGGGAAAAATAATTATTTTTATTTGATTTTTCCGTGATAAAGGTTGATCAGAAAAAAATAACTAACGACACTTTTCTGCGGGATCTGCAATATGTCGTACATTTTCTTATACAAAGCTGTTGAAACTCTTTGAGTGTCGTTGATGAAATTAGAGATCTGGGCGTAATTGTAGACAATAAGTTTTCTCTTGTGTCACATATCAATTGCACAGTTGATAGAGGCTTAAGAACCCTAGGTTTCGTACTCAGATTAAGTAAAGATTTCAAAAATATTGGAACTTTTAAACTATTATTTAAGAGTCTGGTTAGACCAGTATTAGAAACAAATTCAGTTGTATGGAGCCCTCAATATGCTGTTCATGTGTCACATTTAGAGAGAACACAAAATAAATTTCTCCGTTTTATCAATTATAAACTTAATTTACCATCAACACATATTGATTATAACTTTTTAAGATCATTTTGCTCTCTTGATAAATTGGAAATAAGAAGAATTGTAGCTGATCTCGTCTTTTTTCACAAAATAATTAACGGGAACATCGACTGTCCACAACTGTTGGAACGAATCTGTTTGCGAGTTCCATCCCGAGTAACCAGAAATTACGCAGGGTTTGCCTTGGAAGCTGCGACAACTAATTACTTTTTTAATTCACCACTTCAAAGGCTTCCCAGACTTGTTAACAGATTTGAACAGTTAGACGTTTTTTCCACAAATTTAAATAAATTCAAACATACAATTCGCAATATTCTTAATCAACAATGAACTTTCCTCTATGTCTAAAAATAATCCTCAAATATATGTAATTATCACTCTTTTCTTGTATTCTTATCCTATAAAAAAAAAATTCTTAATTTATATTTCTGTAATTATCGCTAATCCTATAAAAAATATGATGTATTTATAGATTTATGAAATTATGGATTCTGTGTTTAAGTTTAGTTGTAGAGCTCTTTTTATATTTCTGTTATTATGTCATTTTATATTTCTTTATATGACTTTTTTTATTTTCTTTTCATATTTCTCATTACCGACATGTATTACCCAATGTTTATGTAAATGCTCTGATGGGCGTATATATACTGAAATAAAATAAAATAAAAACTGTGGAGGACTCTATAAAATTTTTGAACGTATCTTAAGAAGAATGTAAAACGTTTTGCAAGAATATGAATCTTGGAACGCCATACAAAATTGTATCGAATACTTTCGAAATAAAAAGTACATTAATAAAATTTTTAAGTAGAAAATATAAAATGACAGAAAAACCAAGAAAACTATAATGAATTATTACTTTATAAACTTTCTTACGCGTATCAGTTGTGTAAATATTTTGTTTTTAAAAAAAAAATGATGTTCGATTGTATGTTTTATAATCGTATATCTACATGTGTATAATCGTATAAATATTAAACAGTTATAAAACATACGTAAAATTATATTTTATGTTCATCGGGTAATTGCAAATTATTGGTTTCTATTGGTTTCTTATTTAAGTATTAAATATGTATTTTGTTAATTCTAATAATAATGTAAATAAATAAATAAAATATTATAACATGTAATTACAATAATATACCCACCCCCCTTCCCCGAAAACATCTGAGTATGTATCTGGAAGAGAAGTTTATGCTAACATTATATTCGATAAATGCACTTACTTTTTTAAACGGAAAAAATACCATGCATTTGTCATGTTGTGTTGTTTTTTTTACTGCGTAAAATTCCCGAGAGGTGACACCAAAGAACAACGTTTAGCGGGTAATGCGACATGTACTCGTAAATACTGTTTATATTATTTTTTATAAGTTTATATTATTTTTTTGTGTAGAACAAAATATAATTGTAGTATATAAAAAATATAATTTTGTATATACTAAACTAAGCCATTGTAATGTGTAATTTTCCCGTGTGTTAAAGTGTTAACAGTATTTCCGTTAGATGCTGCCACAGAAAGTGTGACTTTTAAGTAGAACCTTTAGAAGTAGATAGGGTCAAATGAGTTTTTTAATTATATGCACACATTAAACATTTAGTAAAGGACACTTTAAGGGCTACGAAAAAAAAAAAACGACGTTTTATTTTAATATTTTTTTATAAATATGGAGTAAAGAAGCGTTGCACTTCGTCATAATTATAAATTATGGTGCTTAAATAAAACAATAGGCGTGAAATTATTGATTGGGCTCGGTTCACCAGATGTTATATTTTACTAAGCCTAATACGTTACTAATAAAGGAATGATTAATTCATCAACCAGGATAAGTAAATATTTTAATATAACATTTAATTTAAAAAAAAAAACAACCGATTGTAGATATGGGCAGAAATATCGATGGGCAAAATAATTTTTTTATATTTTTTATTGATTTGTATTGTTTGTCTATTTATTTGTATTTGTATATCCTATTTTTCTCGCTGTGTACCTAATACTGTGGTAATTTCTTAATACGTTTTTAAATTATCTTTTATTTTTTTCATTTATATTTTATCACGACTTCCCAGAAATCTCCCTTTCAACTTATGTTTCAATTAATAGTCATAATGTTATTCAAAAATGCTTAATTGTGCTAATGATAATTAAATATTAAATATAAAACCATTTGATTTTATAATATTTAATAAAAAAATATGATTATACTATATTAACTCTAACTATCTTCCCCAAATATGCACTTCTTTATTCAGGGGAACACAGGAGGCACTGGAGGCAGATATCGAAATGTCTTGCTAATAAATAACCTTAGAAAATTGTCATTTTTTTTAAATGATTGCCAAACATCTATAGAAAATAGGCATTTACTACGGTGGTTTGAAAAAACACTAAGATTACTAATTTAAAATACGCTGAATTCTAGATTTTATGTACATATTCGTTCCAAAATAATGTTTTCCATAAACATAGTTTCCTATAAAATCTCGAATTCATTGCAATATTAATTAGTAATCGTCGATAAACGCATTAATTTTTTTTTTAATATTGCTGCCTCTGCTTTTATATCCCACATATGTACTTTTTTGTATCAAAAACTTTAAAAAAGAAAAAAGGTTATGCTGTATAAAACCTGTGCTTATCCATAAATGAATTCAAAGCAAAACTAAATTATACGAAAGAAGAATTCTCAGGAGAATTTTTAAAGCTGTCAAAGAAAATGGAGTGTGTCGTAGGCGTTATATCCGAGAACTTTACGACTTGTGTGACGGGCCGAAACTTGAAATAAGAAAATAAAAATAGGAAGGCTTTGATGGCTTGGCCAAATAATGAACCTTAAGGGAACCAAATAAAAGGTAGCCTCAAAAAGAGGTAAAGACAATTTATATAAAGACATGTCCACTCGTGAAGTCAGTGATTGACGGGAAGCAGGCATAGACAAGAGGATATAAGGATACATTAAGGTTTGCAGAGCCAGGGATACATATGTCATTCGATGCATTTTTTTAAAAATAGATATTTTTATTTTTATTTATTTATCTTTTTATTTTCTTTACATTTTTGGAATATTACTAGTCCCACAAAATGTCTTAAAATACGTTTTTCTGCAGGTTTATATCCACAATTTAATTTTTCACTATTATTAAATATTATTCATTTTGTAACCAGAAGAGTTTATAAACAAAATCAATTTTAGGTTCAAAAAAATAAATTTAAAACAATTAAAAGTACATTTATAGAAATAATTACTAATCTAAATATAGCAAAAACTAATCATTAATTTACATTACAATAATTATTCACATCACATCAATACAATATTAATACAGTTCATATTTAACTTATGTCTTTTACTATCAACCGCTTTCTAAGTTCAGCCACTGATTTTGGAATCTTTAGGCCTTGTTATATTATTTAATTTATACAGAACTAATCACAAATCTTCAATATAATTTGCCGCAGGTACATGATATTTTAAACCGATCCGAGCTCGTAGGTACATGCAAGTACAAGAATTCGACCGGAAATCGAGTAAATAATAAAACGCGTGATTTCGTCCAGCAGTATATAGTACAAAAATACGGCACGTGGCAAATCTATTTCTAGAACAGTTAATACATAGCTGCGGTGTTCATCAGAACGGATGCGTTTCGTCCCGCAACCTTCACATTTCATCCTGCTGTTATATACCAGAAGGGGTATATATTCCATACAAACCGATATTTCAACAGACTAACAGTTCATATCGACGCGTCGGCGGAGGCTTTGCCCGAGAACGAATCGAAGTTAATTTGATATTTAAAAGTAATACTTTAAATAATATCAGTGAGTTATATTTATTGTATAAATGTATACATTGATAAGAATCAAATCAGCCGCGTCCGCGTAGTCGATACTCGCGAATAATAGTTAATTGCCGGAGAAATACGGGGTCAGATCAATCGTATTCTTGCATTTTGGTATCTAATCCCAACGCGGCGGCCAATAAAGTCGAGTGCGCACGGTTAACGAATAGTGAAGTGTGCCGAAAATCGTTTACCTATCACCAATATCTGGTGACGATATAAATAACATTTGGACATTGGCACAGCTGACGCTGTAAACTTCAATTATACTTACACCAGATACCAGAGCATCTAGATCTTATCCAGCGCCCATCGAGACATCTTCAAGGCGAAATCGGTAAACCGGTTTAAAGGAAACCGGCACCCACTCACCATGAACCAGGATACAAGTAAACCTTCAACATATTTATAAAAGCAAAAGCCAATCCTTCTCTCCCCCATTTTTATTGTGTGAATTGTCTAGTTATAAATGTAAATGCCCTGTAATGTCGATTATTAAAATTTGAACAACCGTATGCTCAAAACATGTAATTATCGTATATAACCATTGCCACTATTTACATGCCCAAAAAAATCTCTTGTAAAATTTAATGTGTTTATACTAATATACCCCTCTCTTCCAACTGATTACAAACTGATTCAGCCTACACATACCAACCGTTATCTACATGCGAACTTCCACCATCATCCTGCTCAAAAAAGAGGTCTCATCAACACTTTGGCCACGAGGGCCAAAAGGATATGCCAAGATGAATATCTACAGGAGGAAATGATAACACTCAGCGACGCACTGGAAGGCAATGGTTACCAGAAGCGACAGATACAACGCGTCATAAGTACGAGGTCTGTTCGCCCTGAAAAACATACAGAACCTGAGTGCAAAGGCATCGCCTTTCTGCCTTTTGTCCAAAGCGTTACAGACAGAATTGCCAGAGCTCTCAAGAAAAGAGACATTAAGACAGTTTTTGGTACCAACTTCAAAATTAAGGATATGTTGAGATCAGCGAAGGATCGAGATCGCTTAGAAACAGACGGTGTGTATAGACTCGATTGTCAAGACTGCGATAAAGTATACGTGGGGCAAACGGCGCGTACCATTTCCAAAAGGGTCAACGAGCACAAACGGGCATGCAAACTCGGTCATCCAGAAAAATCAGCACTGGCTGAGCATTTTCTGGATACCGGCCATCATTTTGCATTCGAACCGAAAATCCTTGGAAAGCCTAAGAGTCACCATGCGCGTCTTATCAAGGAAGCACTAGAAATCTACAAGCATCCGATAAACATTAATAGAGATGATGGTCTCAAATTAAAAACATCTTGGTATCCGGCGCTTCAAAGTCATTCTCGTCGCAGACTCCGCAGAGATAGTGATCAGAAAACAGATGAATCATACATAAAACACAATACAAACACATCATGACTTCGGCATGGTATTGCAAGCCGATACTTAACCACAACACCAACATTCAAGACAACACATCAGCCCTGATGATGGACCCTGCAATGGGATCCGAAACGTCGGCCCGAAAGGTCATAACAACACGGCATAATACCCCAGTAAACACAAACTTGAAGATTGATTCATGTAGTAAAATAAAGAACTCTACATCGGTCAATCCGACCTCTGGGAAGGAGTCAGCCGAGGCAGTATTTTGTATGTGTGAAAATCACGTAGCAGCCTGTGGGTTGACTAAGATTGATATGGATAATCACGCGGTCCATGTAATTACAAGAATACAAAGTTCCAATGCAGATGCATTCATACATATCTCAGTTCACTATATTACTCTAAAAATTCTTTATTTCGAGTAAATTGCCAGGACTGGAGCATGCGTTACACGCTTTAGATAAACAGGTATACTGAAAAAAGGTTTTATTTCATTTTAGAATGATCAATACCGCTATACAGGCATGGCGATGTCATATACTGTTAATCGTGCCCTGTTTGCATTAAAATACTTTCCAGGATTCAGGAATACTTTTATAAAATAACATTTAATTGAAATCTTGAAATAATTTAACTAGTATAGAATCAGGAAGCTCCTTCTCTTAAGCAGCAACAATTTGCACTTAAATATATTTTTTTAAATAAAATAGAGATGCAAACATGGAATACGTATCGCATCAATATTCTTACTATTTTCAAACTAATCCAAGAGCTTGTTCTATGAAAATAGAACTAACTTGTTGGTTTCCATAATATATTGTCACGGATCGTGGCTGCGGGAGTCAAATGAAAATATTGAAAATTAATTAAAGATTTGTTTATTGGGGATTAATTTATTATAAAATTGATAAAGTCACTTAACACAAAATAAACGTAACGCTTTTCTTTAAATTACAATATTTCACACACACTTGAACACTTTATTAACGTTGGAACACTTTATTTAACATTCACTAGAACATTTCAGTCATTTGTCGGACATATTAGTCGCACTGATTTATTTCACACCTTGGGTAAGTACTCGCCCGATTATTTCGTTCGTTATCTATCGCTTCGATTATCTCACTCCTGGCCACCCTGGCTGTCACCTCTCAGCCGACTTCCCACCGAACGATCTGTAAAGACACGACTCTTCATGCGCTGGTATTTTCCAAGATTCTGGATTATTCTTGTGTTTGGGAGAAGGTTCTCGTCGCTCCTAGGCTTTTATAGTCATTGGTAGACGTTTTGCAAAGGTTTTTGGTAATAATTGTAGACCATTCTAGATCCTACGACAGTGTTGTGACATAAATCAAGGGATTTGGACAATGCGCTATTCCTTCTGCTTGCCACTTCGTGGCAATATATTTTTGCAAATTACTTAACTCGTATAATAATATTAAAAAAAAATCATAACTTTTACTTCAAATTATTTAAATTCTCTGTGCGGCGCCATTTTCTAAATAAAATAATTAACACTTTGTTTAACCACATGTAAAATTTATTGTCAAATTTCAACATGTTCTGGGAACGATGTCTACTTCTTCAGAATAATATAAGTACTAAAATTCATGTTCAAGTAAAGACAGAATAGTTATATTTACCCCATTCCACCATAACAAATCTTGCTATTTTTTAACATTAATTTTATTATCTTGAAAAAAGGAACATCACTTCTGACACATGTTGAATTTTTGAAGTTGTCTTCATGGATGTTTTCAAGTTATCTAAATGCACGCGATGCTGCGGCGATAAATGTCTTCAAATCGTCATGAGACGTCGATTGGAAGAAATTCATCTCTTATTTTAGCTATCACAAACCAATAGTTACATTTGTACCAACTACAAGTGTTATCAATTATATTTATCATCTCACTAGACATCGTATTATTGCATTAATATACATTTTTAACTAATATGTAAATATCAATTATCATAATCACGCCTAAGAAGTACAACTTCTATCGCGCATACATGAGTACACGCTCCTTAATTTATTACAATAAAATTTGTACATGGTAAAAACAAAGCGGTAATTATTTTTTTATTTCATTTATTAATTAACGCCCTATAGGACTTTAACAATAGATAGGTAAGTGTACATAATCAGAATCTATAGAGATAGTTTAAAGAGAAAAAAACAATACACGTAAACAATAATGACATAAAGAGAAAAGAAAATACTTAAAATATAGATACAAATATATAAAGATAAATATAATATAATGTAAAAAGCAAGTATGTATATAAAAGCAGAAGCATAAGAAATACATAATATTATAGAAATTTTAAAACAAAAAAAGTATTAATGTAGAGTGAAAAGATATAGAACAAGCATTGAAAGTATTATTATAATAAAAAATATACATACAAATACAATTATTTTCTTTATTATAATTTTGATTAAGTATCGTAAATCGCAATGTTTTTGCTACAGACATTAAGATTAAATATTGACTACTTCTGTTGAGAAATTAATGCAGATGGCCGAAATTATATATCTACTATATTCGATCTGTATACAAATGATCCGAGTCTTGGCAGTTTTCACGTAGCCATGTTGACACACTCTAATACCGCTCCGAGGCCGCCCCTCGGCGTAGTCAGCGAAACGGAGCCGAAATCAACTCTAAATTATTAATTACGAATGAACCGCACGCGGCGAGGAACAATAACATTCGTGGATTGTTTCACTGAATTAATTTCGTTTGTTTATTCGAGCTCGCGTACCTGCCTGAGAATTTCCGTTACAGAAAACGAGCGCAGTAAAATGAGCAATTCCTGTACGGGCACTTAACGTTCCCACACACATTATAAATGATGTCCTATAAATCCGTTTTCTACGTTGTCAGGGGGACGCGGCGGGCGAAACGTGCCTGTAATGTCTGCGCCCGAATGTCTGTTAGGGTGGAATGAAATTTTTTTTTTCAGGTAAAAATAAATATTAGTTTATGTTCTTATAATTTATGGTATCGTATAAAAATAAAAATTATAATAATATTAATAATAATAATAAAGCCTTTATTCGTTGACCACTTTTTTTACAGTTTTAACTACTGCTTTTTGATTATATAAAATATACTGTTTTTAATATCCACATTTTATATTTATATCTTCAATTAATTGACTAATCTAATAGTTATGTAGTATTTTGTTTTATATCTTTATTATTTTGTCCTCAATTTATTGTCAGCTGCTCACCTCGGCATATGTTCATCCTAGTGAGATGAGCGGCTACATTTCGTATGTCATGTATCAAGATGAAGATAAATAAATAATAAATAAATATATACATTATATATATATATATATATAGTAAATGCTATTTCAGCAACCAGTTTGTTGTTCAATCTGTTCAACGTCTCAGTTGAAAAAACTGTTTTCGCTTTCCTTAGTGCACTTTCACCACTTTTTGTTTTAGTTTTACCAGTTTCTACTGGTACTTCTATACTGGTGCAGTCCCCATGAACGAAAATTTTCTTTGATATGAGCAGCAATCCACTTCTTTAAAAAAAAGTTTTCCAATAGTTGCATGAATCACATTTTTGTGTAACTACTACAATACTATCTTGAAACATCCATAAATGTAAACAAGCATCACTTTGAGTCGAAATTAGACCTAAGCTAGCTAAATTTTTCACGACAATGCGATAAAACACAATGCACACTTTCTCTCCACCCTAATGTCTATGCCTGTAATGTTTGCGCCGATGCCGCTCGCTATTTAGGGTTATGTGACTTTTCCGGAAATAGCTACACCGCGACATATTTTACCGTCAAATAAAATATTTGCAAGTTTTAACACATTTTTAACATGCTTCTTGTGAACAGTTATACGTGGAATAGATTCAAACCGCACCCTCGCATCGTTCTATGTTTCTGAATTCACTAAGTTGTGCCATTTTTAAAGTATGATTAAGACGACGGAACATTTATTTATTTATCATGAAGGCAGTCTTCTGCCTTCAAGATAAAGCCAAGGGGCCATCCTAGGGGGAGCTGGCGGAAACAGTTTGAGGACTGCTGCGAAGCGAGGTTGCAATTATATTGGGCTAAGTTGTAACCTTCTATGCGGTGCAGGAACCCCAACCCAATCGGATAAGGAGTAGAAGAACAAGAAGAAGATAATTGTATTGTTGGAAAGTGTAATTCTTGTTAAAATAAAAACTCGCAGTATTTGATCACACAGAGGATCGTGCCATGTAACGCATGCATGTACCTCGTTGGCCTTGAAACTCACGCACTCGACGCTTGCACGATGATTTCACCTCATAGAAATTGTTGATTTACAACATAATTTTACTATAACTTCATTTAAAACATTATTTAATTTTTTTAACAACGGAAAGTTCCTTCTGTTGTGTGTTATTTTCCTATTTTTATAAATTAACTACCATTGTACTTTAAGGTGATACGAAAAATTTTGTCTTTGTCTGCCTATCGTTGTTTGCTTATCGATGATAATCTTTTTTAGAAAAAATATATAATAACTTGTCCAAAAATTAATTTTATGAGGAAATTTGAAACAAAAGTTTCATCCAATACAAGGAAATTAGATAAACGTTTTTGTAACTGATTTTAATGAGAGCGAAAATTTAAAAATCAATATGTTTTTGATAAAATGCTTCTCTAATATATACATCACTCATCATCATCATCACTCTTGGCTCTACAACCCCTGATGGGTCTTGGCCTCCTCAAGAGCTCGAAGGCAGACATGTCTTAAATACTTAAAATGCTTTCAAAATCAGTTATCATTTGTAAGAAGGTACTCTTTGTAAGATTATTGTATTTAATCACGCATGTATTCTTGTCAGTTCTAAGTGGGGCATTTTCTTTCGAATAACTTTAAGGGCTGGTCATGTTCACTCAAAATGATCGTCAAAGAAGTGTTTGCCGAAGTCCTTGATGTCCTAAGCTGCATAATTGAGGGCGTTATACAGTCGGTATTGGAAAATAGAAAGGACTATCGGAAGATTGACAAAAGTTAATTGAAGAGGTCAGGGTCTATATCGGTCTGTTGCGTCATTGATGGTGATGGATATATATATTGCATATCCCCATGTGACTGCTGTCCTTGAACTGCACTCTCTCCCATACATATGAATTTCCTGAGAATGGAGATTTCTACGCTACAGTCCATCATCCTGCTCTTTTCTTTTTTCGTTTTTTCTAGCGGTAGCCTTATTTCGTTCGTTAATCTCTCTGTCGTAGTGCACTTATTTACGGTATTGACCTCTGTCATCGGTTATAGTTTTCCAGTTGATTTTATTTCAGATCGCCCTAAAAGTGTCATTGAGTCAATTCCTTGTAAAACAAATTTGTCGAATTTCATGAAGAAAAAATACAGAAAAAATCAGTCTATTAATCGAGACTGACGGTTGGTTACTCGATCAGAACTTAAAATATTAATTTATCCCAACAAGAAAATATTTCTGGTTCAGTTTATTTAAAAAGATGTATATTATTTTTGTATGTATTACCACGTCACCCCATTTTTGAAATACAATAATTAAAAGATGAATAAATATAACTCATCAATGTGCTTGGTTTATCGGCTCGTATAGTATTATTTTAGATGAAGAAGAATAAAGCAGAGGGATGGATCCTCCCTTTCCATTAAATAAGAGATTGAGGGTATCTCGTGTTTTATTTAGACAGCTCTTGGAATATTAAACGATATTTTACCGGTACTTCAGCGTGCCGTAATATAAATTTGAAATTTTGCTGTCCAAGATGGGAAGACGTGCAAAAGGAAACGATACCACATTTCAGGAAATTGCTTTGCAGATACACAAATTAGTTGACTGATCTCTTGTTTGTATCGACAAAATTCCTTTCAACATAAAATGGTTTACTTCAATATTTGGGCGAACATGAATAAATTTAAAATATTTGGATACCATTTTAACTATTTATTTGTAAATTGTGTAGACGTGCCTGTGTATGAACTTTATTAATAAAGCCTTTTAGACGCTGTTGTCAATCATAATATCAACCCAAAAAATAATTTGCTTTTATTATTCTAGATAAGTAGATTTTATTCACTTAAACCGAAAACTTAACGTAGTAGAATAATAATTTTAAAATGTCAAGACCGTGTAATTTGGTGGGGCGACCCTTGCATTTTACCTGAGTCGTTGCGTGCTGCGCGCTGATTGCGGGTCACACTCTCATTATCTAAAGCTTAATTCCCGCATGTTTCAGACGTTACGGACAGATAAATATACAATGAAATTATTTTATTCAAGTAACACAAAGTATTTAAATTTTTTATATATTAAAATTTATTATATAAAAATATTTTCTTCGGAACGATAAACAGCAAGTATTAAAATACATTTAAGCAAAAGTATTCTCAACTCAAGTTTTTAAAAATTTCACAGAATGTTAGCCAAAGGTATTTCAACTTTTTATTTTTATTTAAAATGTACAAAAGTAGTATGCAACTTTTTTGGGGTAGCAAAAAATCAGAAATAAAAAAAAAGTACTTTGTAATGTTGCATAGATAAAATAAGTTACCAGTCCTTGAAAGATCCCGAGTTAAAATCCTAGTGGCACACTTTTTATGCCGTGAAAAATAAAATACAATAAATTACTTTTTTTTTAGTCTAGTGGTAAGACATTCGCCTACTGATCAAGTGAATGGAGTAGAAGGTTCTATTTCTAGTTCTATTAAAATTAATTTAATAAGTTATTTTCATTATTTTTATTATTATTTTATAATTTGTGAATCAAACAATTAACGAGATTCGAGCCTTCAAGTGATTTATCTGATACATTTTCAAGTAGGTTGTTAATATAATAATTACTCAAGATATATTATAGATGTCTCATTGAGATGAAACTATATATTTTTAAAGGAAAATAGTTATGAAAGTCTTTAGGTATTCATAGAGATTGTGACCTATCGTACGGCTGGCTTAAGTGATCACTTTACACAATGTAACGTTTATCATTTCCACCCATGATAGAGTACCACATCTATCAAATTTTTGGAAGTTAATTAAATTTCATACACAAGTGTATCAGTATTTAAAAGGATTTTACATCAGTTAAACACAACAGGAGAATTAATAAATTTATTTGAGAAGAACTTTACATAACAAAAATCAGAAACACAGTGATGCATCTTAGACCCCTTCGTACTATTTATACTCCATTTCATTTGCTCCCAAATTAATATAAACACTCTTTGTTTCGAAGAAATTTTTATGATGTTAATATAAAAAATTTAATGAGTTCATTGGCCTAAACGGCTGGACAGGCTGAATGTTAAAGATTCATATCTTTGTCTTCATATAAAATTCTCTAACCTAGGGACTAAAGTAAACAATACGTTCATTGACCCGAATAGCTTACCTAAACAAAATAAGTATTTATATCGATATTCTAGTTTAAATAAACGCCAAAATATTATAACGATAGCGCAAATATAGCAAGTTGTATATATATTTACGTTTCACATTTATGATGTGATCTATCATTTAGCGCCACCGGCGTCCAAAGCTTCTGATTCCCTCAATTAAATACAGATGTCAGTAATGAGGTAGGTATCAATTTTTGATTGAAATGTTTGAAAGCAATATTCTTTCTATGTGTAATTAGATTCTTCCAAATTATTATAATTACACTAAAATACGTCTGAAATATTATTTCTATTTTAACTCCTTTTTAGACCAGTTTTTTAAATTCAGAATATTTTGAGTTGGTTCAAAAATTTCAAGAAGTACTGGATTTTTATCCCAGGAGACATTCTTAATCAAGATATATAATAGATGTCTCATAGAGACGAAACTATATTTTTTTAAAGGAAAGTAGGTATGAAAGTTTTTAGGTGTTCATAGGTGGACGCCGGTGGCGCTAAATGATAAATTACATCATACGTGTGTAACTTAAATATATATACAACTTCCAAAAATTTGATACATAGATGTGGTACTCTATCATGTTTGGAAATGATGAACGTTACATTGTGTAAAGTGATCTCTTTACAAAATCTTCACAACAAACTCAAAATATTCTGAATATAATAATTAATTTTCTTGCTAATATGTGCAATATTCTCAATTAACAAAGTATCATTTGGCTTCTTCTTCTAATGGTGCCATCCCCTATCGGAGGTAAGCGATCATTCTGGCGATTACGATTTTATTTACCGCCGTACGGAACATCTCGGTCGAGCTACACTTATACCAGTCCCTCAAGTAACACAACCATGAGATGCGGCGTCTTCCTACGCTTCTTTTACCACTTATTTTTCCCCGGATGATGAGTTGGTTTAGACTTTATTTTGGACCTCTCATAATATGACCGAGATACTCAACCTTTATTGTCTTAATAATCCGTAGCGTTTCTCTATCTTTTTCCGTTCAGCTTCAAAGGACTTCAAAATTCGTCACTCTATCCACTCAGTAAACTGTAAATCTAATCAATTATTCTACAGCTGTCTAATTTAAACACGAAACCAAGATAAATTGGCAAAGAAAAGAAAAAAGACTCGAAACTAATCATGTTCATTCCACCTAGTTATCATAAATTTAATAAAACTTTAATACTCGTGGCTCAAGACTACAGCGCGTACTTTTTTAATGGAAGATCTTTTGTCAGTACCTACTATGAGATGAATAAAAATGAAATACTTTCAAAAAGGTTAAATTAATTCTGCGTTATCAAACGCCATAATATTAAGTTAAATGTAAAAAATAATTATGCTGTTACCATATTGTAATTAAAAAAAAAAATTAAAACAATTAATATGTTTAATTATGTATATAACTTCCCCATTGATATTGTAGCAAAGCAAGTTTGGTCCTGAACTCTTCACAAAGAAAGATTGTCAAGGAACACATTAATAATATATTTTTTAAAATATCTATTATATTATTTGTATAAATCTACTTATATTATTTGATAATTATACTTACATGTTTCAGAAATACCTTTCCATCGTTAGGGTGTTATATATATGTCAAAATATCAAAATGTCTTTTGTCTTTTATTTTTCTAAATTATAATTATGTCTTTTGTTTTTTATTTATCTAAATTATTTGAATTTTTTTTAAATCTCAATCTACAATGTTGCTGAATCAATTGAAAAAATAATAATATATTTCATCAAAGTAATAAATTTAAATTAAATATACGTACCGTACATTAAAATTTAAAAAAATTAACAGAGCTAATATGAAATTGTTTCTTTCTATGGCATTTAAAATATCACTTGTCCACCATGAATTTAACATTTCATTATTTTAGAGGTGAAAATATAACTTTACGCCTTATATTTAATCCTTGATCCCAAAATATATATTTTCGGTGAATAGTTAATATTCTGAGTTACCGTTATATGCACACACTATTGTGTAGTTTGATTTCCCCGGCTATGTTGTGTTTTCTATTCATTTAGGAGTAAATATATTTAGACACAATTTTCAAATTATTCGCAAAATTCTAATTTAAGATGTTTCGTGTTTATTTAAATTCGGTGGTAAGTTGAAACACTGCCTCTGATAAAACTTAAGTTTTTATTTTTCTTGCATAATTTCATCGAGTTTTGAAAGCGTATTCTTTATGGCATTACATTTCAAGTATTTTGCTTTTTGGTTTTATTAAGAGCTAGTTAAAAAATTCACCTTTCCCGGTAGACTGTTTGGTAAAAGCGGCTCTCCGAGAAATGTGGAAAAAGATGGGCTGCAATAGTGGTGATGATAACTATTTTAAAATCTCTTTGATACACTGGCAGTGAAAATATTCAACTAAATTTATTATGACTGCAACGATTCAAGTAGCGCGTCGTACTATTTGTTCCATTTATGGATTGCATCTGGTATTCTCACATTTACGAATATAAGCGAAAAAATGAACCCAAAATTATATAACATTGAAAAATATGCATAATTAATTTATCAAAATTAAAAATTTTATGTAATGAAAATACGGCGTTATAATCTTGTGGTAGTAAGTAAAAACTTAAATGAAGTCCTGGTGTCATCTAGCTAGTTTTTTTAATCAAAAAATAAAAAAATAGTTTTAAATATAAATTTTCAGACTATCGTAAACTTATAAATAAAAAATTTTAATTCTTCAATAATAATTTTTCAATAACTGTAAAATGACTTTGGGTTGTTTATGTTATCAACAAAGAAACACTTTGTATAAACCACTATTTTGGTAAATTATCAACGTGTTGTGGGGCCAATGGTCCCTCCATCACATACTAAAAATTAAAAATCGAAGTGTAGATGTTAAAAACATAAATTAATATACGGGAGAACAAAAAATAATTTATAATATGAAAATGAATGTTAAAGGTACCGATTTGCAAAAAAGATCTGTTTATTTAAAATACTCAATTTTCTATAAATATTTTTCCCACTATCTAAAATTTATAATTTACCCAACAAATGTTATTTCACGTAAAATTTTCAACCCTTTCAAGCATATTATTTAATTATAATATTACCTCATCACACATTTATTTATCAAAAAAAAGCTTCATTTCCAAAAGATGATATTTAAAAAAATTGTGGTGTAAACAATGTGTTTTCTTGTAATTATACAATATTTTTAATAAAAACTGAAAATTAATAACGATACCTAAGGAGAAGGGAAAAAATTAAGGATAAACCTAATAAGAAATGCTGAGCATGCAATTGTATGGAAATTAAATATATTTACTATGAACTAGCTGTTCATTCCTGGGATGCACGGGTTAAGAATTAAGTTGAGAATAAATTTGTGGGGGAAAACAAAGGTTCTATTGTTTTGAAAAGCCTCTAATTTAAACAATATATCCATATAATCAAGGCTAGGATGGATTGGATATCTAGGGAAGAAACAGCATATTTTTTCCGTCGGGAATACGTATGCGAAATTTGGGACCAATCGGTCGAGAGGTGTAGATTTGTACAGAAAACATAATTGGGGAAGAGGATAGGTTGGAGGGGGGAGGGAAAATGTCGCCTTAATTATCCGACTGGTCATAAAAAATATACAAAATTTGGATCAGATCGGTCATGCGTATAGATGGAAAATATATCACTGGAGGGGGTTACGGTCTGGATGAGGAGGGAAATGTCACCTATATTACCCACCGGATCCCCAATAATACGTGTGCAAAATTTGAGTCAGATCGGTTAAACGGTGTAGATTTGTACAGAAAATAACTATATCTGGGGGAAGGGGTGGGGAGGGAGTCCGATCGGTCGAACGGTACAGATTTGCATTCTGCATGCATGCATCTTGCATTGCATTACATCTGGGTGAGGAGGGAAATGTCACCTATATTACCCACCGGGTCCCCAATAATACGTGTGCAAAATTTGAGTCAGATTGGTTAAACGGTGTAGATTTGTACAGAAAATAACTATATCTGGGGGAAGGGGTGGAGAGGGAGTCCGATCGGTCGAACGGTACAGATTTGCATTGAAAATATATCAGGGGGAGGGGAAAGGCCAGAAGGGGAGGGAGAAATGTCACCTACGTTACCCGCCGGCTAAAAATATGAGTCGAATCGGACAAACGGTGTAGTTTTGTATAGAGAACAGACAGACAGACATTGAGTTTTATTGGTATAGTTAGATAATTTTGATGCAAAATACTTACTGTGTTTCTACAATGAATCCTCTTTATTTTAAAATCATAGAAGTGTATAGTTTTGTGTTTAATATTCTCAGAATAATGTCGTTTAAAACGATAAGCTCGAAAGTGCACTTTCTCATTGATTCAAAGGCTTTACTTAAGCAAAGAAAACCGAATGTAATAAAAAAATTTGAATTCGGAAAATTTTCTATCTAAATAATTTATTATCAATAATTTTTTTTTCAAATAATTTGTGCGAATTGGAGTGGAACGTTGTGTTGAAATTTCAAAGCAATAGTTGAAGAACTTTAGGAGATTGAAGGTTTCGGACAATCAAAAATATACATTTTTTATGAAAAGAGCATTAAGTCACAGTTTTGTTTAATAACTAAACTTAAAAATAACTTAATAACATATTTTAAATTATACTAATTTGGAAAACGAAATAAGATTAGCTATTAGATAGGTTGTTATGGACGAACATTCTAAATTATGATTGGGGATATTATTGCCTGATAACTTTCCAAAATTAATTAAAATTCCAGATTGATTTGTAATATCCTTCAATATTTTTATTTACGCTCTTAACGTTTTTTAATGGCTGATTTTGTTTCGCTTATTTTACGTTTATAAATAGTTTTTAAGAAAATGACTATATTCTTCTTCGATTGTAGGTATGTGAGTTCTACTTACTTATTATGTCCTCAGACACATCTGCCTTGGAGATTCTGATCTGAAGAGAGCTGGCACAAAACGGAGATGAATGAATGAAGACTCATGAGGAGGCCTAGACCCACCAGGGGTCGCAGAGCCAAAAGAAATGATGATTATGATGAATACTTTCATGATTAATGATCGCATTTTTATACTTTTTAAATTAATATATTAATTATTGTATTGTTAGACAGTTTATTTTAATTATCTGATTTATTTATCAAACTTCAATTATTCTGATATTCAAGAACACATTCTTATTGTGCAGTTGCAATTTTTTTCACAACAAAGTTCTCTGAAATTTTAAACCAAATTATTTAATCAATTAGAAAGACGTACAGAAAAATCAAATCCACGAAAAAATATTTGGGTGCTACCGGGATTCGAACCACGCATCTCCTCCTTTCCGGGGTAGGCCCGTTATCCAGCTATGAAAGCCGTGTGATTTCCGTGAATATATCGACTATTTGTAAGTCTCATTAATTAATAAAATCATTTATTATCCATTTTTAAAGCAATCCAGTTTTTCTGATACGATAGTCACAAATTACTTTGCGATCTTGCTGCTAGATGGATGCCAGAATTAACAGTTTATTTCATTTTTATTTTTGGGCACATTTGATAAAACATACATTATTGTGAAGTTGCAATTTTTTTCAGAACAAAGTTGAAACAGAACAAATTGGATAACGCGCCTGCCTAGGAAAGGAGGAGATTCGTGGTTCGAATCCCGCTAGCAGCCAAATATTTTTTCGTGGATTTGATTTTTCTGTATGTCTTTCTAATTGATTAATCAATTTGGTTTCAATTATTCTTCTTAAAAAACACATTATTTTTTTTAAAATAATTAAAGATTATGAATTAAACAAAGACATTTGCTACTATTTTCTCGATTTCCATCTGTACATGGCGCTCATTCATTGCATCATTGCATCTTTATTCGTATCATTCACATAACATAAAAAATATAAAGTTTTGTAACAGAAAGAAAAGGCATTATAATCCAGATTTTTAAGATTTTATTAATTATGAATACAAGACATGAAAAAAACAACAACTGAAAACACAACTATTTATACTTAAATTTACATATTTACACACCCACAATTTAACAATGCAGAATGATGAATGAAATGTTAAAAAAGCTTCGTATATATTTGAAATAAAAATATTTTTTATTTAATGATAAACCGTAATGAATGATCTAAGAAAGTTAACAATAGGTAAATATATATATTCGATGTATAATAATGATGTCCATCAGTGTTTCAAAATAGATGAAATATGTGTTTTAATAACTGGGCTAGTGAATCTTTTTTATTGACCTTATCTATATTTGTTATCTTTAAACACACTTTTTATATTAAATAGTTTCTTTTGTGACATTTTAACTATACAATAATCTATATAAATTTCAATATTGGTATAAAAATTTTTGATGACAGTTGTTCCTGATGCCTCTAACCATGTTTATCATTTATCCCACGCCACCGTATTTGTAACACAGTTTATGAAGTTTATTTGTATATTTTTATTTTATCTTAATGTTTAAAGCAGAATCTTTTTGATTACACATTTTACCTATTAAACCATAAGACATCTTGTACTTAAACATAGATCTTTTGATGTTGACCGGCTTCGGTGTAAATGGCCCCCACTACAGGGCAGTATAAACTATTTAGAAATTAACGATCAATTTTAACAAATGGTACCAGCTTACGTACAAAAAATCTTCGAGTTTAATAGTCATAACGTGTCTTCGATTTATAAACCATTTTAAAGTATTTAACGTATAAATTAGCCTATAAATAATCTGTCTCTTCACATAAATACTTTTTTTTATTATTTGGACATGTTCAATGTACATAATGTAATATAAAATGATGACATGTTTTATAAAACAATTGAAGTTTTTCCTATAGCGTAGAATTTAATACAAGAAATAATAAAACTTACTAAAAAATAGACAATATCTTCAGAAAACAATAAAATAATCGATAAAAAAAATGTTTAGAAATATCAAAAAAATTTCACATACATTTTCAATTGATCATATATAATAGTTCTTATTTTGTTAATATTTACATAATATTTTTTTACAATTCTTACTTACTACTTATACGAACGTTTTCAAAAATAAATTAAATAATTTTTATAAGTATGTCACCTTTGTATAGATCTGTGTGAAACAATCCAGATTTTAATATACTCGCGAATAAAGGTTTATTTAATTTAGATTTTATTTACTATTTATGTACAAAGAAGAGCATATTCTTATTTTTTTAAATGGTTAACATATACATATAATATAATTTGCACAATGTTTCTATAAATCTATATTTTGAGTTTAATACATATACACATATTTTATGAAGCTATAATTGTGAAAAAAAAATTATCTTAAAAAACTGAATATTTGATGTGAATTCGAGATTTATTGATCTAAAATGAAGAAAAATATTTCATTTATTTGGCAGGCACCTGACATAAAAATAAAATTCTTATTATGAATGAAACAAAAGAGAAAGAAAATATTATTGATTTTTTTAAACAATACTTTAATCACAAAGAATGCATGTAATATCTAAAGAAATCTACTGAAATATCCAATTTAGGAGGAATAAATGGTTCACATAAGAGACTTATTCTACGCACAATCATTGGTACAATCATTAATCGGGACTTCCCGATAACTTTAATGACACATTTATACAGCAGTAAAATTTAATACTTTACAAAATTTTAATCTTTTTATTAACAAGATTTTTATCTTTTACATTAATATGCTCAATCGCCGAGAGATTTTGTATGACTCATACAAAAATAATATTTAATGTATATTTCTCTTTCTTTTGCACTACGTTCAGAAATAAAATAATATACAGGGTGTACCAGAGCTAGCAGCAGAAACTTTGGCGGTAGATTACTGCCTATGTTATGAGTCTAAAATGTTCAAGTAACCATGACCTAACATCAATAGTTATGAAGATATGCGACATCAAATTTTGCATTTTTTTTTCAATATTTCTGACATATTGTTTACAAAAAGTTGAACTATAATTACAGTAACTTATATCGATAATGAAGAATTCATTTGTTTCAACACAATTTAAATAACATGATAAAAAACCTTGTAAAAATAAACTTTTTTCAATTTTTGCAAGGTTTTTATCATTTTTTTCGACTTGTATTAAAAAAAATAATTTTTCATAATCGATATAAGTTACTGGAATGATAGTTCAACTTTTTGCAAAAAATAAGTCAGTAATATTGAAAAAAATGCAATCTTTGATTTTGCATATCTCCATAACTATTGATATTAGATCATAGTTGCTTGAACATTTTGGACTCATAATATAAGCAGGAATCTACCGGCAAAGTTTCTGCTGCTAGCTCTGGTACATCCTGTATAAAAGTAAAAGACAGATGACAGTAGAATAAGATGATAGCAGAGATGAGTCATATCAAAGCTCCTATGTATTGGCATTGTGATAATGTTCGTTGCAAACCATGTGTGCCAAGTAATATTTCATCAATGTAACAAAGCGCAACATACAAGAGTAGTTAGTTTGAACCTTTTATAATTGTTTCAAAATTTAAAAGCTCTTAATAAATTTGGTGTCACAAAATCGCCTGTCGGGTTTGATAGGGTTGCCAAAAAATAATTAACAATTGCTTTGTGGATACTATCCATTATTTTTAAAGATAAGAGATTACCAAATGTGACAATCTAGCACTTTTTTCCATTCTTAGATATGGATAACTTGATTGTTTATATTTTATTTTATTTTAAAAGCAGATAGCTCCACAATTGTAAAAAAAAGGTAAACCGATTTTTGTTCATAATAAATTCAAAAATCACAATAATACGCATTTTAAAATCCAAAAAAATTAAATTTTGTTAGATCTTGCAAAAGAATAGAAGTTTGTTTTATTATTTAAATAAATTAATTTTTTTGCGTAAACGTTATGGCATTTTTACTGTGCCCTGGAAACGAACGGAGGAATTAAATTTCATTTACCAATTTTTTCAATCTAACAATATTTTGTTAATCTTCATCACCATTTTAAGCATTAGAATTTTTCAACAAAATAAACAAAAATTTATAATAATCAATAAAAATATTCTAGAGTACATAAAAATATTGATGACATCTTTGATCAGGTCAAAATTTTACACTTTAGGTAAATTTATTACAAGCCTCACGTACAAACACAAATTTCATCTTCGAAAATTCAATCAATCAGTCAACCTCGTCGTAAGATGTTGAAATTTCACAAAATATTACATTTTTCATGGAATGAAATACATATACCAGTTTCAATTTAATGGTCACCAATGTTCGACAGGTCACTAAAAATAATGTACACAGACGAAACATAATTGATTACTATAGTGGTATTATAGATTAACATATATTAATAAAATAAAAATGCAAAAAAAAACTGACCATGGAAATTGTCAAAAAATTATATATGTTATAAATTGTGTCGCTTTTCCATCAACGGAGCTATATTTCAACCTACTTTGAAAAAAGTATCTAAAAGCTTTTGTAATACCAAGAATTGAAATTAATGCTGGTGAGAGTTTATCAGTATTTTCTTGCATTTATGAGAGACATAATAAGATTTTCAAAATTCTTCTTTTGATTACTTATTCAGAACAATATTTTGTATAATACATACTTACACATTTATATACAATTTAATGTTTATGCTATTTTGAATACAAAAAGTTTATTCTTTTCGCTTATGGAACTTTTAAATAATACACAATTAATGAGTATTCTAAAACATGTGATGCGCTGAAAGAGATAAATGTATCTCTGAAGGAGACATCAAGCAAAATTTGTTGTTTTTTCAAATGATTTATTTTCACTGGGAAATATTAAAAAGGTATTTATGTCTAAAATATCTTAAGGGTCACTTTACACATCACAAAAAAGGAAAAAACTTAATTTAATGTTGTAGTGTAGCTTGTTAGTCTTGTGCTTAGGACTCTCGCCCCGTGATCTGAAGGTCGCAGAAACTCATCCCATGCCAGCAAGTTAGTCCTATTTTCACAGCATAAGCGCTTAGCTTAGTTTGAAAATAGTAATAATATTGATGTGACACGTATTCCGTGTTCGCATCTCTATTTAAAAAAATATATTTAATAGGACACCTATAACATCACGTGATTCCATCATCAACAATTTTCGAAGAAAGTAAAATATTAATTTATGATTGTAACAAAAAAGTATATTACTGTGATAAGATCAAATAATATTTACAGAAAAGCTTTACTGATGTCATAATATCATTTACATTTGTAGTACTAAAATTTTCATTTGTCTTTATTTCATAATATGTACACCTTCTTTATTTCTTGCATTTTGTACACACCTTACAATTAATTAATAAACTAAAGATATGATATTCTATTTTTTGTGCCTAATTTTATGAGAGCACGTGATACTAGCACCCCAAGATGGCAATCGTAACACTGAGAAGAATGACAAAGAGAGGATATTCTGTCCTTAGCTGTCCTCCATGTTGCATGGCTGCCGGATGTTCGCCTGTTGAAGAAACATGACATGTTAAAAAAAGTTTTTATAAACTCTAATAATTAAAATGTCACTAAAGGAGTACGGAAAGTATAAAACAGATATTGATATTATTTTCGATTTTGTTTTTATAATCATGCGGACGACTTTTAAGGCTACTTACGGACCCTTCATTTTTCATGTTAATCACCATTTGCCTTTTTGTAAACGGTAAGCCAATCCCAACAAGCCAATTATTATTGAAAAAACAATATCAAATTTAGAACTATTCCTAACTCCCTTTCTTTTAACTCGTAGCGTCTGCGGTTTGTTATTTGCCGGAAAAATTTGGATTGATTTTCCGTTATCCAATCGAGCTGAAACTTTGCAGGCAGACTTGTGACGTCGATTTATACACTCTCCAGCTCTGCATTATGTAAGCTGCCCTTAGCCGCCATATAACTTGTTGTTTCGTGGAAAAATCATAAACATGGATTATACAGAAATTAAGGCTGCCTTCAGCCTCAGCTTTGCTCGTGAGCCTTCAGAACTCCCAAAATGCGGATCCTCATCCAACGGTTTAGTAGTTTTTTCTGATGCTATAAGGTTCCTAGACAAAAAATGACCTCCTAAGCGCCCCACCTGCTCGGGTCCTTTTGTTCGTCGTAAAAATTGGCCAAGAGATTAGACGTGGAGCAACCCTCCACTATAGGTCACTTTTGCTAGAAACATTCTCAACATTCTATGTTAAAGGAACGCCTTGAATCCTCAAATTCTTTTATTATCTCCCATTTAAACATCTAAGGTACACAGGTCTTCCGTATAACGGGACGACTCGGAGTCTATGACTGTCCAACATACAAACTTCTTATTTAGATCTACCGCGCGACGGGAGGAATCAGAGTCTGTGAATGTCTCGCTCCTGAGGAACGCTCTGTATACAGAGTACAGTCAGCGTTCCTCCTCCAATACTAACATCATTCGGTCCAGACGCTTATTTTATGCAAGAATTTATATCTTTGTAGATGTATAAGTGTTAGTGTGAAATTTTCACAGGGGGGTGGCTTACTCTAACATATTGCATCCGGGTAGTTCGTGTACTTTGTCAAGTTTTTCCTGATCTTAGACAATACTGTTCTAGAAATTTCAGTCGAAGAACTCAATCCTATTATCACCAATCTCACTGCGACAAAATCAAACTGTCCTAGCCGATGTACCCCTTGTTTACCGGGCTTTCAGATAACGGTTGGCCTTACAGTAATGTTTTCAAAATTATTTTATCTCTGAACGTATGTATCTGTAAATTTGCAAGCAACTTACTGAAAGTAATTCACGATTCGCTAAAACAATTTATACGTTTAAAATTCACATATGAATTATAAATTGCTTCATCATCGTCTTTATTTCTTTATCCTAGATGAGTTGGAGGCCCAAAGGTTTGACAAGATACTTCCATCTTCTCATGTCTCATGCGCCGCTTTGATACTATCAGTTGATCAATCAGGGCCCAATCTCTTTCATTCACTTTTTACTGCTGTTCCTGCTGAGTCTGGATTAACCGACTGGCCGCTTTCTGTCTGTGGTCATGGAGATACATTTTGGTAGTCACTCCTCCGGCACTTGCCACCTTAATTGAAACCTTTATATGTGTATAGTAGAGATTCCATTCTGAGAGTAATCTCCATTGTGCTAGTACTTTTCGCTTGGTCTATGTTACTATTCCCCCTAAAATAACAAAGTTGGCAGCCTAGATTTAAGATCTCACCCTTATGCTAGATTTTTTAATGAACGATTCACAATTTAAGTCAGTTACTATTGTTATTTTAGATTCGTGGTATACGATTCCACGTAAAAGTTTTTGAATATTCCCAAAACTGCAAGCTTATAACTATTACAAACTGAATTGTACAGCTTTTTACCCAAGATGATAACTCGCGCGCATCAGATGTACTTTTGCAAAACTTTACCTGGCATTACTGTGCCAATTCGTCAAAATACGTTCTAATTCTCTTTGTGTTTTAATTGCTCTCAAAAGTTAGAAGGAACAGACGCCGACCGAACAAATAATTATTGTATGGATTTTCTTCGCCAATTTTAACAACTGCCGAATTACGTGCGATCTTTATCCTGTCAAATTTATTTACCGAACGGATTATATCATAAAAATTTAAACACCTACAAACATTATTTTCGAACGATAAACGTTTAACTCGGATCAAGTAACCATTTTTGAACGCAGTTACTGTGGATTAACGTGCATGAAGTAATTTATTTTAAATGCCAGTTAATAAAAGTTTATGGTTGCAATGAAAACATACGGCCGTTAAAGCCTTCTGTTTAATGTTTCAACAGCTTCTAGTCAGGCGATAATTCAACCCTTGCAGATAATACCATTTAAGTACTCTTTTCTTTATAGTGATTCCTAATAATCGTTGTATTATGTTTGTCCCTAAACCCACATTTTTTTAACCTTTTCATTACTGTGCCAAAAAATATCCTCGTTTGCAGACGCAGAGCATATGCGTTACTCCAAAAACTATATTATATTAAGTGTGAACATTGCTGATTCAAATTTTGTTTATAGTAATGTAAATTTTGAAACACCTTAATTGTAAATTAAGATAAATAATTGAAATCTCACGAAGACTTAACTATTTATATGAGAACGTTTCCCACCCTATTAAGACGTCTATGTACGTTATAGACAACTTAATAGGTTGGCCACATGTCTTATGACCTGTATGGGCTGGCTTAAATGATCATTTTATATAATGCGACTTTCACTAATTCCACAGGAAGAACAACCACACTTTATCCAATTTTTGAATTGAAGAACATACATACGTTATACAACGTATATATGTTCTTTTATCTGTATTCTTTCAAAATATTTGAAGGGAAAAATCTTTAGTCCTTTCCATGAAATAGTTTAAATAAATTACGCTGTACACGTAAAGATAGATACCTCTATATTTTTAAAATGGAATGTTAAGCAATATTCTTTTAAATGTATATATAATATACTTTCGAATTATTTAACGTATACCTACCACTGGAATACGTCTGGTTCAATTTTTTATCTCCTTTAAAACAACAGTTCATTAAATTTTTATTTTATTTTTCAAAACTCTCTATATAAAATATGGAATTATCAAGCCTTTAAACATGCCTTTGTATTTATTGAGATATATCTCATAAGTTCTTCAAATGCTTGAAGTGTTAAGCTTCGTCAGAGGGACTAAAAATAAGTAAATAGTGTTTTGTGTTTGCATTTAGTTTTTTTTCAACTTCCATCTTGCCATCCTTCTTCTTCGATGCGGGGTAAACAAGAAACCCCAAAATATAATTTTTTGCATTGTGTGTGTGTGTGCGTGTGCATAATTTTCATAATGTGTGATTCACTCTGGGTGTTTTGTGATGTATTTGGCTTCTGTAATTGAGCCTCTTGGCCTGTTAAAGCATAAAAAGAAAAAAGAAAAAAAAAATCTTCATTAAAAAATTAATAAAAATATTTTATAAGCATAATAAAGTTCATTCGGTATGATTAGAAAATATTTTTTATGTAAACTACTAATGGCTTGATATCCATGTTACTCACGTGCGGTATTCAATCAAAAAAATAGTACAAACATTTGTTTTTAATAAAACGAAGAAAAATACTTTTATTCTAGTTAAATTTAGAGATTACATTTATTTTTAAAAAAATCATGAAGCAGAATGTCGAATATATATCTGGGATATTTATTTTGCCCCGTACAGTAATGCAAAGGTTAAATGAAAATCTATGGCCATAGAAATAATACAGATGGTGTTAATTTAGATGAATAATTATAGCCTTCCTGCGTAAATATGAAGGAATAAACGATGAAAATGATAAATAGGTCGCTGAGGTACGCTATAATAGATTTTTCAGTGAGTCTGGTATGATATATTTATAATACGTAGATATATTATGTTTAATGAAAATTACTTGAAATTAATATAAAATTTAATTTTAATTTGAAAGCCGAAAATTAAATTTTAATATAATACAATACATTTTTTTGCTACACAAAAATCATTTTAAAATTTTTAAACTTTTTTTTAAAGTAATTGTGTTCGTTAATCTCGAAGTAAGATACTCGTCTGTGAACCAATGGATGAGGGTTCGCCCCTTGTTCCAAGAGAGCAGAAAGTTTAAGTCCTATTTTCATAAAAAAAAATAAGGCGTTTAGCGTAATTTTAAATAGTCGGAATACTAATGTGACACTTTTACGCGACATTTAAAAAAAAATTTTATCATGTTTAATAAAATGTACAATACAATTAAGTAAATATGTCGGTTTAGGCATGTTGAGCGAATGAATGAAAAAAGACTGGTAAGAAATGTATATGACGCAAGTGTTCACTGTGCCAGAATGAAAGAATCGCGGAAGACCAGATACTAGAAAATGGTTCTGTTAGGAGCCTCAAAAATTGCGATTATGTATGAATGTGTATAAGGCGAGAGTTGTGCGTGAGGATAGAAGAGTGGCGCTCTATCCTATCTGCCTACCCCGCGAAGAAAGTGGCGTAATGGTAAGTATTAAATAATAATAAGAAAAAAATTTAAAACCACGTTTATTTAAAATAAACGCACACAAATTTATATTTAAAAAAGCATTTTGTGTCATTTATTTTTATGACCTAGATACGTGAAAAATTATATCATATTACTGACCCTTCGTGAGCCCTCGTATCAAGGCTACGCCACTGAATATTGCGTGATTGTGAGCTCAGCGATACAAAAAATAATGGCCCTCAGTTACCAATTTGATTGTTCCGCCAACTCCCTTACGAAGGATTACGGCCGAAGGTTTTATCGAGAACGCTCATTAAAACTTTAACTAGTTACCGATATATATAAGCAAACCGAGATTTATTACCGGCTGATCTGGCATAATGGCCCAAATGATCGACTTCAATTACAAATTAATTCAGCCATTCGTCAGCAGAAAAGCGCTTTACTTAGAATAATTTATAAAACATTGAATATGATTTTGCTTTCAGCGATATTAAAAAAGCGAGCAAAAATACACGTTAAGATACTCTAAAATATCGCGTACAATAAAAGTAAAAATATTAAAAATCAATTTCAATTTCATGTTTTGCGGAGTTTTACTGGATTAATAAAATTTTATATTTTAAAATAATATTTCAGAAACTAAGTATAACAGTACATTTACGTTAAGGATAATTTATGGTTTTTAAATCGTCAAATTAAATGTTATATATAATTAATACATTTTGCAAATAGTTACCTACTAAATTTGTTTTTACATTTTTTATTCAATCCCCTTATACCTTCCTATTTATTTTTGTTAACATTTATACTTCAAACTATAATTTTTGTATACGTTGTATTCTGATGAAGGGAGTATTGGCCACAAAACATGTTGATAATTCATTAAATAGTGGATTCACATAAATTGTTTTATTTGTATTAATATTAATAATGTTACCACAATGTCATTTTATTTATTTACTTATGATGTACGCCCTGAATCGGGGTCTCTTTGGAGAGTATAAAACATGAAGTGTTCAAATAGAATAGCTATGTAAGTATACAAGCAAAAAATTACAAAAAATTAAAGAATATTAACAATATAAATGCAATAAGTAATAATAAAACATAAAAAATAATATAAAAGAAAATAAATACAATAAATAATAGATTAAGTATGTAGGCAAACTATAAAACAGAAAATAAGTGGATTTGTATTTTGTATGTGGATAGTGTTTGAGCTTAAAATATATCTACAGAGCTGTATTGATTGCCTAGGTGGTGCAATCTATATCGATAATAAAATAAAAAATCACAAGTAATGCAATATGTACCATAAGCGGAAGATTTACCGTTGAGCACGTGGACGACCACGGTCCTCGGGTTGGCGTTGGAGGGGCTGCAGGTGTACTTGCCCGAGTCGGGGGCGCGCGCCCGCTGGATCAGCAGGTACGAGGTGGTGATGTCCCCCTTCTCCGTGATCACGCTCACGCCTCCGCGCGGCGAGTCGTAGTTGATCTCCTGGGGAAGAAAATATATATATATATATTACACGTGGTGATGCCTTCCGTCAACCTGTCGTGTGCGTATGGCCGCACCGGAGCCTGCGAGCGAACAGGGCGCACGCGATTCCCTTCTAACCTTCGACCACATCAGCACTGCTGCACGTAAACTCTTGAACTTTTAAACATAATATCGTACAATATTTTTATATTTAGGTATATTCTAAGAACACAGTTACTGTATTTTTCCCCAGAGGTATGATAAATTAATGAAAATAAATTATAGAAGTCTCATAGAGACGAAGCTATGAATAAGAGAAACGTGTGTGGAAATCTTTTAATACCTTGGCCCAGCTGCGAAAATGTATGTTCATAATTATGAAAAAAGACTACAGATCCTGAAACCTATAGTTCATTCAAGAAAACAAAAGATATCATAGTATATAGAACTTTCAAAAATTTGATAATGTGTAGATGTTATTACAATTGAATTGGTGAAAGTGGCATTGTGTAGAGTGTAGTTGTAGAGTGATCAATAGAGCCAGTTTATAGGGGTAGTTAGCCCTGGGCCATCGTCTACAAAGACTTTCACACACTTTCTTATATATATGGCTTTATCTCAGTGACACTTCTATAATAATTGATCATAATTAATTATTTAACGCTACACAGTAAACTCGATAGATAAAATTCAGTTGAATTCAATTTATTTGGGGTACGACATTTACATTGTAAACATACAATGAATTCGCAAATTTTATAAAATTTTAACTAACATATATAATAACTAACATAAGTACAATCTTAGAGGTGGGACTTCGTCATAAATTTGAACACTTCAATCAATCATCGATTATGTACGTACCTATATATAACAAATCTTTCCATACATGTGTATATTATAGAGACGGGAAAGTTCTTCAGTTGACTGAACAGTTTGTACAGTAGATCGTTCATTTAAATGAACTGTTAATTTAAAATCGTTCAGTAGTTCTTTGAATTTTTGTTTTTTTTTATCTACTTCAAGTTTTGTTAAGTGAACTGTTCAATTATTAGATATATTTTTCGATATATCTACATTTTCTAAAAACTACAACAAAATTGAGGGAAAAGGCTTTTGGTGACCAAAACAAAAAAAAGGTCAACGACGAAAATATACCTTAAAAGATACTAATTCCATACTGGACAACGAACGTCGATCTTTGATATATCACGGAAACAGAAACATACTGTTCACCAGGGGCGTGAAGTGGGAAGAAGTAGCATGGCATTTTCCTAAGTATATATTTTGAAAAGAAACCAAAATAAGAGAAATATCTCTTAATATCCAAATCACAATAATTGATATTTTATTCAGATTTTAATATTTCATAATATTCTGCCATTAATATTTATAATATTACATTTCGTTTTTTTTCCCAAATATACGGTTAAATAAAAGTCATGCTTCTTGTTCCCACTGCAGACGCCTGCTGTTCACTGCCTAGAAAATTCAATTTCCAAAACTTTTAGCAGAATTTAATGAATGAATTCTTTTTTATCTACTGAACTGGTGAACGACCAGTTCACATAAGTGAACTGTACCGTTCATTCGTTCAGTAAAGTGAACTGTTCTAAAAGGACAGTTCATTTATGAACGACCCATCTCTATCTCTAGTATATTAAAACCTTTAATATAATCTTGGAGATTCAAAGATTGTGTTTTTTTCGTACCTTTAACGTAAGTCTTGGATTAAACATTAAAAATTCATTTGTTTCAATACAAGTCACATAAAATATTTAAAACATGGCAGAAATTTTTAATATAATTTTTTTCAAGGTTTAAATATTATTTATTAATCATTTATTATTTTATTTGACTTGTATTAAGGCGAATATATTTTTAATTTTGGGTTTGTTACTTTTATAATGTTGCCGAAAATATTTTTTGAAGCCACTTATCACCGTAACTATTGTTATTAATAAATTGTTGTTTGAACATTTTTTGTCTATAATTTAGGCTACTTATTGTAGGCTAAGTATTGTAGATTTGATTAGTTACACCCTGCACAGCAAAAAAAATGTATTTCTCAAGTCATTCACAGATTACAGAAAACTTTTTGGTAAAGATTAAAAAAGTTTTTTATGCCTTTATGAATCTACAAAAAGATATATAACAAAGACAAAAGTCAGGAATCGTAAAAGATAAGCTTATATACGCAAACTCTTCCCTCTTTAAGGGAAGTAGTGATGTGTAAGAATCAATTAAACATTGACATTACGGTTATATAAACAGCGTTGATGAAATGTCAGCGTGACTTTTCAGCTTGTGCATGGATAATTATATAAAAAAAACACAGATTTTAAAAACTATTTTTCACTATCTATAATTTCTTGTAATAAATCTTGAATAATTATGACGCTCATCATTTACTACCTATTCAGAGTTTATGTATACTCTTATTATTAAAAAACGTAAAAAAACATATAAAAATATTTCACAATCACATTACATATAAAATCATTCGTGAAAGCAGTTCTAGTATAATATTATGCATTCAAACGACAAGATATTTCCGCAGAATTCACACAAAAGAGGAAATTATCTGAACGTAAACGAACTGTGAATATGATACACGTCACAATGGGCAGGCTGTAGTGGCGCCTGATGATTAGGCAGTCCGCTAAACAGGGTCCACTTTTAACCCGAAATCCCCGGCCCAATCCGGAAGCCAACTGACGTTGTCCCAAATTACACGGCGGTTACTTTGTTAGTACCGCGATTGTGAAATTTTGAAACTTGAACGGGCAAAAGTTTTGTACTCTATACAAATTTATAAATACAGTGAATGGAGACCCACCGTATTCCCAGTACCATTTTATGAGTGATGGCTCCCATATCGGTCCTGATCTTACGTCGCCAAGTTGATATATTTTTCTCTAAAGGCCATCTCTATGCCAAGTCGTGCAATGTTTGACCCGGCAAGGTGCGACCGAACAAAATTCCATTCACTGCCCCACTCCCACGAGTAAACCCGAGGATTCAAGATAGAAGGCCTAGTGAGAATTGAGAATGAATAGTGTTATCTATTCGAAACATCGGATATAATATATATATATATTATATATATATCTAATATATATATATATATATATATATGTTAAATCTAAGGCTTTCACGGGTACAATATATGTTAGTTCTAACTACTTTGGGGGTAACCCGCGTCAAATTCTGGTCGTCAAATTGAAATAAATAAAAGAAATAATTGCCTCTAATGATTGCCTCTCTGTAGAGAGGTAATTGAAATAAATAAAATAAATAATAATATAATGAACAACAGAGACGATAGCATTCGACTTCCGACCGCATGGAGTAACATTCTTAATAATAATAATCAAATTTCTATTACAAATAATATTAATAATAATTAACCAGAAATCACGATGAAAACACCGAAGCAATTAGAAAATCCAACCTTCTCAATATTGTATAATGACGATAATAAAGTAAATATACGGATTACTAGAAGCCGAGCAAAACACATTAACGGCGTCGCTGGAGAAACCACTCCTCCACAAACACCTGACGCAGAATTTTTCAAACTTTCACTTGACGGTGAGCTCCGGACCCAAACGGTTGTACGCTTTTTGGAGAAGCAGCTCATCGACAAGGCGCCCTGAAGATGAACAGTGGGATCTGTTCGAAACGTCGGCAGACGACTGGTCCTGACGACCAGAATTTGACGCGGGTTACCCCCAAAGTAGTTAGAACTAACATATATATATATATATATATATATATATATACACAATTGTAAGTAGATAAAAAAATTCAAATACATTCCTTAGAGTATCTTGTCATCTATATTTTTTAACGATGCTTTTATTCTTTACACACGTTTACACAGAAATACAAAAAGACCTTGTAAATCTTACAACTATCAAATCTGAAGAAAAAAGTTTATGATAAAACTGTAAAAAAATAAAAATTTAATTTGCAGATTTAATCAAAAAACACGGTAACATAAATGAGTACTCATTAAACTTTATGAATAAACTCTTAAACTTTATGTAATTTTAAATCTTTTTAAATAATTTATTAGGTCACTAAACGGAAAATATGAAATTGTAATAATTTATAAATAAAAAGTGTTTTTTAGAATAGAACGGGAAATATTTTCCGGGAGCTCTAACTGCCTGGGGGAATTTTCACGAAATTAAAATTAATCGTTGGATATTGGATAATATAACGACCCCCATTAATAATATAGAGCCATCTTCTAATTTTCTCCCATCTCTGGGCCTTTTTAGAAGCACAATTTATATGCAAATCAGGGTCTAACTTAATCAAAATTGGACTTAGGCCGAATTGGCGACATAGGTGGCAACAAAAATAGTGAGAATTTTAGTAGTTTACTAACTCTGTGATTCCATAGTATTTAAACCTTAATCAGGTGAAAATTATTTCAATTTATTTTATAACGGCCTCTTAAAAAATCAACAAGTATTTTTCGTTATTAATGTACAGGCGATTTTCTTAATATTATTTAACAAAGAAAGCTAAATACTATTTAGAAAAAATATGAAAAATGCGTTGTATTAAATTTAAGTAGAAACTGGAGATTTTTTTCAAAGAGGTGATTGATTATTTCAATATTTTTAATAATACTAAATAGGATATACATTTACAATTTTTTTGAAATTTTTTAAAACAAATGGCCACGTCGTGTCCATTCCCATGGAGTTCCTCCTCCGTGACTAAGACGCAATGACGATTTCCGGCTTCTTATACCGGGGGTTCTGGTTTCGATTTGCGGCGAGTTCACAATAAATCTATGTTATTTACTCAAGCTTGGGTATATTTGTGATGAAAAAACTTCAATAATTTGGCCATCTGACCTATTTAAGCGTTTAAAAAAAAATATAAAGTAATAAAAATATAAAAAATATAAGTAGATATGTTATACCTAATCAAATGACTCTTTTGATTAATGCCTTTCAATGTATAAATTTAGAAAAGCGATGGTATTTATTCACAGTATATCCATATATTTTTTTTAATTGAATCAAAAAGCCACCGAAAACCAAAGTGATGAGTTTTACAAAATAACTTATTTATTGATACTCGGAAAATTATGACACTTAAATATTCGTTATTATTATTGATTGTCATTTAATTAAGGGTGCAAGATGATTATTTTAATTACGTTTCAATAATACACAACTAGAATTATATTTATCACACTCAACTCCACTCAAAACTAAAAAAGTACTGATAAATATAACCCAACGTCTATTTTTTACAAAGTTTGATTTAGTGTTAATTAAGGTAGGTTAGTCGTTATTATTAATCAATGATTAATAATTTTTCAAATGATAAATAATAACGAAAAATTCTCTCCGTTTTCTATATATTTCGGAAATCGAGGAGCTTTTTAGCCACTTGTATGATATTTTTATTCACAGACATTCCGGACATTTTTATCGGATCGTGGAAACGCAAAAATTATAATACATGAAATAAGAAAATACTAAAAATGTACATATTTGTTAATCGAAGTTTAATCTTTTAAATAAATTAAGAACCTATAAATATCACTTCGTGATGAATACAGCAGTGAGCATATCAATACAAAAATTTTCGTCAATATTTGTATTTTTTGATTTGATTTGAATAATAATTTGTCAATATTTGTATTATTTGAAATCACATCTAAAGGCTCCACGTTTTAAAAGTATTTCTCAAAATTTCCCACAAATCCTCTTTTCGTTTTAGAGTCAAACACTGATACGCATGTTATATTTCGGTTATACCTATCTGTATGTGGATCCTTTCATTATTTAATCCTATTTGCTAAGGAATTATCCTGACTAACTTAGTTACGCGAGGTTCGGTCTTTCAGGACGTTAAATTCATCTCTACCTTAAAATATACCCGAAATAATTTGTTTATTATCCATTTATTCAGTAAATCTTAATACCCAACCTGACTTGTTGGATACGCGGGCCAAAATATGTAGGGTTTTGGTGTTTTAAATGTGACATTGTAATTTTACTTTAAGTTTTGTGGTTTGAAATGAGGTGCGTATAGCAAAACTATGATAAAAAATGTATAAATATGACTAGATTTAGAGATTATACCGGCACAGTAAAAAAAAAACACAGTTGTACCTGTGTACCTATGATTCAATATTGTTCGTTATTCACTACATGATACTTGCTTTGTATTCGTTAAACTATATTTGTTTTGGCATTTACGTCACAACCCTCGCTCCTTTTCTCCTCATCCAACCCATTTTTTTCTCTTAATCTAGACATATAAATATGACTAGATTAATATATTATACTGGTATAGAAAAACACATGACTGCTGTACTCGTGTACCTGTGATATAATATTGTTCATTATTCACTACATGACACATACTTTGTATTCGTAAAAGCATTTTTGTTTTGGCATTTACGTCACAACCCTCCCCCCCCTCATCCTTTCCTCCTCATCCAACCCATATTTTCTCTAAATCTAGTCATATAAATATGACTAGATTTAGAGATTATACCGGCATAGAAAAACACATAACTGCTGTACCCGTGTACCTGTGATATAATTTTGTTCGTTATTTACTACATGACACTTACTTTGTATGCATAAAACAATATTTGTTTTGGCATTTACGTCACAACCTCCCTCCTTTTCTCGTCATCCTATACATATTTCCCAGTTCATGTTCAACAAATCGACTAATGAGAACGTCACCAGTATTTAATTAATTATCACCAAATGTCTACTGCAACCTCCGGGGCATTATCATTACCATCGAGAGAAATTTTGTTACGGCTCTGAGCACTCCCGTCTGTGACCTTGCGAGTTGCCGATTCATTTTCGTTGTTAAAGAAAAAAATGTCGTCAGCTTCCTGTGTCGAGCTTTTCTCATATACATTCCACGCTATTATTTTCATTTACCGTCCACCTCTCTTTCCTTATTCCCGTGACATTTTGATTCTCATGTTTTTTGATTCCGGCGATTTCATACGAAATATTATAATACATTGATATAATACATAATGCAGTGAAAGTATTAAATATTTCACATGTAAAATGCAATACTTTATTTAATTGGCTTGTTGATCTGGTGGCTGATGGTTCGAGCCCCATTCCAGGATGCCAGCAAGTTGGTCCTATTTTCATTGCACAAGCGTTCAGTATCCACAAGTATTCCGTGTCCGCATTTCTATACTTTTTAAAAAAAGACAATTTTTGCTAAAGACCGGCTTATTTTTTTAAATCTTAAAATTAATACACTTCCCGTCATCCGATCGAGCTGAAATTTTGTGCATAGAAATTTTTCTCCGATTTTTGGGCAAGTATGTACTTTCTGGTGATATTTTAAAATTCTTAAAATCATGGACACTTTGGAATTTATTTATTAATTAAAAATTGCTACAAAACGAAAGCCGATTGTTATTCTGTAAATTTGTTTTGTTTGTTGTTAATTTAAAAAAGTGAAATAAACTGCAAAAAGTGCGACTTCAGAATGGATATGTACTACATATCAACTATCAGTTAAACCTAAAAGGACAATGATACAACAAAGTGTTGTAATGGCTTGAAAGACTTGACGAGTTTCAGTGAGTTTAATTTTTGAGTTCATCCAGCGAAACCAAATTATAAACAAGCTTCAAATATAAAGGATTTATAATTAATACTTTGTTTTTATACGTTATTTTTTATGGACTTTGCCACGTAGCGTTTTTGATATTTTTTATTTCGTATAATTTTTGTATACATATAAATATAAATATATATATATAAACATTTATATATTGTTTATTAAAAAAATGTAAAAAAAACAATATTTAGGATTGTGTTTTTTCAGTTAAAAAACATAAAAACTGAATTTAGAACACTGCAAATCGTTTACTGGTTTTTCTAGATTCTGAACGTTTTGGAGCACAAAGGTAAATACCTCACTTTACGCTCGCTGCAACCAACGTGCATTTGTACCTCGCTGTTCACCTGAACAAACAAGGTGATTTGGGAAGCAATTCTGTTCCACTGTTATTTCGCTCCAATCATAAAAATTGATGAAAAAAATTTGTTTCACCGGTAATTTAATCGAGATTGCTTCGCAGGAACGATTAAGGCAATGCAATTTTTTGAACAATTTGTTTTTCATTATTGCGAAATGTACCTATCATTAATATATGTACGAATAAGTCTTGTGAAAAAATCTCTGTTTATAGGTCAAACTAACTAACTAACCATTATGCCGTTTTCCCGCAGGGGTAGGCAGAGAGGATAACGTCATATTCTTCTATCTCAGCACACCACTTTTGCTTCGGCTATATTCATGCATCTTCTCATACAAGTTCTACGGTTGAGATTTTTCAAATACTTGTAGTACTTGATCGTGCCAGGTCTTTCGTGAACGTCCTCTGTTCCCGTTGCTTTCAATACTCCCCTCTTATATTTTCTTAACCATCCTTTTCTCGTTCATACGTTCCACATGACCAAACCATCTCAGCGCTCTTTTCTTTATTCTATCTAACACACAACTACCAGCATTAGATTCGCTTCTAATTTGTTCATTACTCACTCTATCGTCCAAAGATTTTTGACACAAGCGTCTCTACACAAGGGTTGGCACTAGAACGCCATTATGTATAGTCTTGCTTCCTTTGATAGATTCTTATCGCCTACAATAGCATTTAGAGCACAGACATCATTATCAGTCTTGCCGTCTCTTCTAAACATACTTCCCAAACACACAAACTCGTTCACTAAACTTGTTGTAAGTCAATGAAAAATAAATACCTACATTGATAGATATAAGAGAAATTATTGGGTTAATGTTTAGTTTTCGTAAGGATTTTAACATTCTGAGTTTTTTTTTGAAACATCAGCACGAAACAAACAGCAATTATAGTTTTTCAAAAACGTTCACATCATTGAGCACAGTTGTATTGGTATTCTATAATTTCGCAGTTAGTTGTAATACGTAAGTTTCCATGTATTTACCCTTGCGAAATTGGATAACGCGCCATTCCCGGATAGAGTGGGGGTCCGTTGGTTCGAGTCCCGGTAGCAGCTAAATTATTTTTTGGTTATTATATTCAAGAACACATTCTTATTGTGAAGTTGCAATTGCAAAACCAAATTAATCAATCAAGTAGAAAGACAAGCAGAAAAATCAAATCCACGAAAAATATTTGGCTGCTACCGGGATTCGAACCACGGATATCCTCCTTTCGGGGGCAGGTGCGTTATCCAATTACGCTATAGAAGTCTTATATAATATATCGACGGGATCTATATTTTTTCTTGGATTTGATTTTTCTGTATGTCTTTCTCATTGATTAATTAATTTGGTTTTAAATTTTACGGAACTTTGTTCTGGAAAAATTGCAACATCCAATAAGAATGTATTCTTGAATATAATATAGGTAGGTATGTTGCATCAAATGTGTCCAAAAATGAAAATGAATTAAATGGTCAATTTTGGCGTTCTCTAGTGGCAAGAGCGCAAAGTAATTTGTGCCTGCCGTATCAGAAAAAGTGGATTGCTCTAAAAATGGATAATAAATATTAATCAATTATTAAATTAGACTTACAGTTAAAGTCGATATATTCACGAAAATATACAAGGCTTCTATAGCGTAATTGAATAACGCACCTGCCCGGAAAGGGGGAGATCCGTGGTTTGAATTCCGGTACCAGACATTTAGAAAAACCAAATCGTGGATTTGATTTTTCCATTTGTCTTTCTAATTGATTAATTAATTTGGTTTTTTTTTTTAGTTGATTTGATTTTTCTGTGTGTCTTTACTAAATGATTAATAAATTTGTTAACTTAAGAATAACTTGAGAAAAACAAGAGGTTAAGAATCTCTTCAAAAACAACAAAATCAACGAAAAACGAACTTTGCTTGTACTTTCCGCTGAAAGCCGGATAAGATTCAGTGTAACTATTGCTAGTTAAATTCCAGAGCAAAATCATATAAGGCGTACGGTTTTTTCTAATATAATACTTATCAATTTTTTTCATTAAAAAAAATATTTAAAAACAAATTTACTATCTTTACGGGTTTGGACATGTACATGAATATTTAATACATTTTTCAAAATAAAATAAATTAAAAATTTTCCGTCAGATAGCCCTATATTTTGATTTGAATTATAATTTACAGCAATCGTAGGAATTAAACTTTCTATGCCTATGATAATTGAATTGATAGTAGGTAGTTAATGTTACCCGAGTTCACTCTGTTTACCAAAGTAATCGTTAGCGAAATCGAATTTCGCATCGTGTTTACAAGTCAGTCCTGAGAAACTGTAACCACGTGACGTGATGAGCAAAGTTTCTTTATTGAGTCAACTACGACGATAATTCAGCGTGCATAAATATGTCCTCCCTTCCAATTCACTCGAGATGGATCCGGGAACCAGTTAAGCCAAGTCGTTTGGATCGTTTAGTAAAAATACTCTAATGGATGTTTATGGATATAAAAATTTTGGAATATTCTTTAAAGACACGTGCAGGTAAAACTTTCAAACATATCCAGCATGATGACGCAAAACTTGGCTTCTATGTTTAATGAATTTATTTTTAGACAGGTCATGCATAGATTACAGATAGATTATTGTATTAAAGAGTTAAGGTTTAGTTTATTATTATATCAATTTGCGAACATGCATCCAAAGGGAATGTCAGTCATTTCATCAGATTTGACAAGACAAAAATCTTATCAACAGAACCTGCATAGAAACATGTGAACAATACCGCAAGAATATTAATTTAATGTTAACTTTGTCGGCAAAAATAATAATTTTTACGTAAATCAACAATCAATTTTGAATTCACAACAATGATAAGTGCGATTTGACGTTGCCTGGTTTCCATACTTTTCTGTACTTGTCAAGATGCCTAATCAGTAAAAAAAAATAAAGAAATTTGACCAGGTTACAGTCTTGAAGCTGGGGGTGGGGATGTAAATGAAGACGTTGAATAGAAAAAAAATTATTTTCTTGCAAAAGCCTGTTATATGCGATTTTTTCTGTCACATCGATAATCCATCTCTAAATGAATTTTTAGAGACAGATCATCGATCATACAGTAAAGGTTCTTATTATTATAAAAGCAGATTTTTAATAAGAATAATTTCAATAAAATGATTTATTATTTATAATAAATTAACATTAAATATTTATTTATGATAAGTCTAAAAATACATTATTAGAAATAAAATATTGTATGAGACAAGATAACCTAAAAGAAATGGGTTCTCACTTTGATTACTAGATTAATTTTCAGTATTAAAAATTAACGGATATTACAGAATTTTCATATTGTATATAAATTTACAAACCTTATCTTAATAGAGATCACTAAACTGAATATAATTAGCAAAGTTATTTTTAAAAAAACTTTCAATATTCTCAACACTAAAAAACTTACGAACTTTTTTAATAATTAAGTGTTAATCAAATTCATCAAAAACTTACACTTTAACGCGTACATATTAAAACGTTATTTAAGCAATTTGTTGATCAAAGATACTCAAGAATATTACAATTGAATAAAACTGTTTCTTAAATATTTAAACATTACTAAATAAACAAATAAATATATGTTAATTTACAAAATATATTACCTCAAGATTTAGTTTTGTGGAAATTGGATAATTTAGATGAAATTTCTTGGCAATTAGTGAAAATTGATGACAATCATCTTTTTTCATATTTAGTTAATATTTATATTTGGCGTATATTTAGTTTATCTAACTTTTTTCAAATTAATGATAATTCCACCATTTGAATATACAAGAACTTAATATTTTATATATATGTAGAACTAAATACACTAAATCTGAAAACCTGACTACGAGAATACGTCGATGTATATTTTCATGTACATGTGATTATAAAGTTCAACAAACATACAAGTAGCTTACTGGTTTTGAAGTTAAGACTGTCATCTAGTGATCCAATAATCAGTGATTTGATCCTCATTCCAAGGGACCAGTAAGTAAGTAACATTTTCATAGTTCAGAAGCGTTTAATTAACTTTGAAATGATTCAATCTCTAAGTCTAAGGGATCTCATCTCCACTGCATTCAGTCTACTTTCGTTTCTCTTCTGCCAGCTCCAGGCTTCACCAAAATGTTAAGACTAAAATGTTGCGCCTTTTTAATTTACGTCTAGCTCAGTGGCTTTTGATGTTTTGGATACCAAAAGGTAATTTTTCTTTTGTACTGGTACGTGTTTTTAATTATTCCTCTTTTTTGAACCAATTTCGCTTATCATCACAAGCAGACGTGAAAATTTTTGAACGTCTTACCGATTTTTTTTTTTAAAATCCGAGCTTCCCCCACAAGGTTATCTGCGTCGTTAACAGTACATAAGTATACTTCGCCGTGTCGTAGATCCAATTTCTTTCACCCACGACTCGACCAGCTCGTGCTCGCCTCTTTAATCTGCTATTCTCATTTTGTCGCTCTCAAAGTGCCACGTGACGTCACCCGAGGCGGTGTGTTGTAGACTTTTCTCGGGAACCAGAACGAAAAAAGTTTTACACCATTTTATCTTCGTGCTTTTATCAACCCTTCTCGCCCCTGTCCCCTCTCCCTCCCTCAGAGCCTCCGAAGTGTCAAGGTATGAGGCTGTGCACACTCCTGTAGATCTCCATATCACGGTCACGTTTTGAGCGCGGTGTGAATTAGAGTTTAAATTTGATGCATGTATCCATTTGTATACGAAGATAGTGAACGCAAATAATTTTTTGAACACGTTTACCTTACTTGTTTGAACACAATTAAAATCATGAGCTTAAACACTTGTTTCTACCGCTTTTTTATATTGTATTAAAATACTGTCAGTAATAATTGTGCACTGTCAGAGCCTCGCGATGATCGTAATTTCTCCTATATTCTATGACATTTTAGGACGCAGCTCGCTGGACTTTCGAGGAACATCTAGAATAGTCGGGAAGTGACGTGAAAATGTGAAGCCATGTCGCGACCATTCAATTTTTTGACGTTTCTAATGGTGTGATGCTAGCGACAAACCATAGAAATCGATGTGCCTAGCGTAAACAGAGCAAAATAATAAGTGAAATCCCTATTTACGTGCGATAGTTGAACACAACTTTCTCGAAAGCGTCAACAAGTGATAATAAAGTGTTTACAGACGAGTTGCGAAATATAAATTCGAGATTAAAAATTAATTCGTGTCCAGTGACTTTGTGAATTTATTATAATAATAAATAAATCGTTTATTAATTCCGGGAGTTTTAATTTGCCTCCTAAAGCCACATTTTGTAACAATACTATTGCGAGTTCATGACGATGGCTGACGAAATGAAATACTCGAAATAAATTAGCTTTACTTATCACCAAAATTTATGTGACTTTGAAGTGACAATTTGACCTGTATGCAATGTGTTAATAAAATATATTTCTTTATTCGTGAACATCTCATTATGTAGCTTTTTTAATCTAAGCTAACCTAACCTTACCCATCTAAAAGAAAGTCTTATTTTTGGGAAAATTGACCACATAATATTTTTTCGTTCTTGATCGCTTTTTTGTGTTATATTGCCTGTATTAAATAGAAAAACAACATTGCCGTCATCTCTTAATAACGTAAATACGCAAAGAAATTCTACTCTTAATTTTTTTAACACAATATAACTTGGGTTATTATTGTCCGGTTAGTCACCAAATCCCTATCTTCTTACATTATAAGAAATAAAAATATCACTATAAAGTTGAGAGCTAGAACAACCTTAGTCCATTAAAATGAAAAGATCATTTCAGCTTTTGCTAAGAAGGTGACTCGTAGTCTTTTTCATTTATTTTCATTTATAGTCTAAAATTTTCACTATTCTTTGGGTGAAATATTAATAGTTACGAACTAACTAACTAACCAACATTTTAACAGTGCACAAGGTGTCTCCCTTTTATTAACATCAGATAAGCATTATTTATTTTGAAAGAATCCGTCTATCTTCTCCCCTAATGATGGGAACGACTGCCGCTCTCGAACAATAGTAACTAACTAACCATCACGCCGTTTCCCCGCAGGGGTAGGCAGAGAGGATTGAACGCCACACTCTTCTATCCTGGCACACCACTTTTGCTTCGGCCACATTCATACATCTTCTCATACACGTTTTACGGTTGTTGCGGCTTTTAACAGGGCCATCCTCAAATACTTGTAGTACCTGATGGAGCCAGGTCATCCGCGGACGCCCTCTATTCCTGTTGCCTTCAACGCTCGCCTCATATATTTTCTTTACCATCCTTTCCTCATTCATACGTTCCACATGACCAAACCATCTCAGCACTCCTTTCTTTATTCTATCTTTAATATATATCTTTAATAGTTATGGAGGTAGGTAAAACATTGGAGTAACATGAAAATATTTAATATCGAATATTTAAAATTCATTCGTGTTGGTAAAAATAAAATAAAATTATAAAAGCTTTGTAGAAATTTGAAATATGTTTTTATACGGTTATCATTTTATTAGACTTCTTTTAAAATGAATGATTTTTTTAATATTCCATATGCGTAGGGATATTCCAACGTTTTGCAAAAATTAAGTCATAAATATTGAAAAAAAAAATGTTGGTGTCGTTGTCTTCATAACTGTAGAATATTCATCAAAAATGTATAAAATTTTTTCTATTCAAAATTGATCAGTGAGTAGGTCCATTTTAAAAATATTGAAAGTATACAATAAAAAATAACAATATTTTAAAAAACCTTGAAAAAATCTCTTATGATGATTTTTCTAAAAAATATCTTTTTTTTTACTTAAGACATGTTGGCTCTTAGGTACAAGTAAATATTCTGCTGTCCAATAACGAACAAGGTGAAATAATATTGTGGATGAACTTTGAAATAACACTGCAGTCTGCGGAAGCAGTGACTTTCATTTGGTGATCAGCTAATCATTTAAAGAAGTGCTTTGTTTTTAAACATGGCTATTTATGTGTGTGTTCTACAGAGATGTAGTTGTCGTCGACCGGAAGCAATAAACGGTAAACTATGAATATGTTTTGCAAATGCATAATTACCTCATTAGTTTTCAGATGTGGCAAGTCTCGCTATACGACCGCACGTCACCGCGCTGACATGCCAGACCTCAGGGTGAGGAATGCCAAGTGCTGCTCGTACTCGGTAACCATAATGAATACGTTATTTTACCCTCCTTTGACAAACACACGTAGTATAATGAAGGTTCCCCTGAGTTATGATTTTAGTGGCCGTCATCACATCTGATTTGACGAGTAAAGAAAGTCATTCTCTAAACTAAAAACGTTTAACAGAATGTTAGTTAAATTAGTATAAATCACTACCAGACAATACTCTGTGGTTTATACTAATTTAACCACAATGTTAATGTTTAAAGTCATAACAATAGTAATAATAAAAACGTCAATCGATAAATATTAAAAATAAATTAATCATTTAAAAAATCACTGTTAGCATGACTTAAAATTATTCGACGAATTTTCAAAAGTTTATTTTTACGTTCTTCTGATATAATTTATCTTAATATTAACTTATTTCGCTTCGTGCTTTATCTTTTCCTTTATAAAGATAATCAATGATTTCCAAAATATTCTGGACGTCTTAGAATAAATTGAAAATACTCAGAAACGCGTAGAATACACAAATATATACGAGAAGATTCCATAAATCGAGGACCTTATATAAACAAGCGATACCACCGCTACTAAACAGGAGAAAGCGAGACCATGGATTCAGGACGAATACAAATATGCGAAATGTGACCCAAGCAAATATAAGCAGTGTAAAAAGGCTAAAAATTACCTACATGTAGAAAATTCTCGAGTGCTAAATTAGTGCGAATTACGAAATAGCTTTCGAGATAAGTTTGTTTCCAGTGTCAAAAGGTCAAAAATTGGAAGTGACGTAGAAACCGACACCCGTTTAAACGTACAAATATAGGCGAAAGAAAGTAAATTTATATAAAACTAGCTAAAAAATATACAATGACATCATTGATTTTGACAGTATAGTTAGTATATATTCGATAGTATTATAATACATGTACTTCTATCTAATGTCAAATATGGCATTAAAACACGTTTGATAGTAATTTTTTAAGAAGCCTTGAAGAGACGCCCGCAACTCCGATTACATATTTCATACTTTCGAATTTTTATTTTTACATATTAATGAACATTTTTTTAATAAAAAAAAAAAACTATCTGTAGGAGTACATACAATATATTGCATTTACTCTTAACATTTCTTAATTATTTTAGTATAGAATCATCACCGTAAATTAAATTTTATACGTAGCATATTCTGCGTACTTATAAATAAATATTCAGTAAAAAATTATCTTTTCTGAGACACAGGAAACGAATTATTTTGCCGCGGCCTGTCGATTTATGCTTATATTTTCTTAATTATTGTAAATAATTTTCCATTTAGTGCTTTCACAGAAGAAGAAAGGTTCTATCTAAGTTATCGCCCTAAAAATGGCATTCTAGTATATATACATTCTGATATAAATGAATAATAAAAACCCACATTTTCGTTAAAAGCACCGAAATATGCATTTGCATTGAATGTCCAGCTTATAGCGGTTTTTTCTACAATGCCACAATTTAATGAATGGAATAAAAAATATCTGATTTGAAAAGAATTGCAATTTTTGGGGGGAAACGAATTAATTTTGCATAGAAAAAACGGATACACTCGTCCATGAGCCGAACGGCAAAAAATCTCATTTAAAAAGGAAAAAGTTCGAAACAAAAGAAAAGCAAAAAGGCGAAATAAATTGGAGAACATTTCACAAAGGGGCTAACAATAGTCGTACATCCGTATAGCTAGGCCGAATTTGGAATAAGTAAACTTTAACAGAAATATGTAATTGCAAGGGCTGTTCGCCGTTAATACAGCATTGTCTAACCTTTTCGGAGCGGCCTTTTATCTTGACACAAAGCAATCGGCACGTATCTATTAATTAAATGTTCTACACAATGAGACTAGACGGGCTTGGATTGTTTTTGCTCGAACCCGTGGCGAACCTTTCGGGGAATTAGACACTCGTTAAAAGTGGATGCGATGGCTTTCCAGGCTTTATCAAAACAACTCAAAAGCAAACACCAAATAGGACATATATATATGAAAGCGTGGCAGAAGTTAATTAATTCACTACTTGTTTGGACAACGTTAATTACGATTTAGCCTCATCACATCATCATATTATGAACTACCAGATGGTTCAAATAATCATGAGGTATAATTAGCAAAAAAGCGTGATTCTCTATTTAATAATGTCCATCACTAACGTTATCAAGACGCTACGCTTCTCTAGATAGCGCTATTCTGACCGCCTTAATTATCGGTCGAAATATACATATAATAAAAATACGTTATTTTTAATGGGTTAAAGCTATTTATGATAAAACTATATGCCTATAGACTTTCGAATTATAGACTTTTCCGTGCGGTGGTAGAATCGTAATTGCCAATATGATCGCCGACCTCCGATAGAAGATGGCTCTATAAAAAGAAGAATTATATGTAGACTTTGACATTTTCTTGGGCTCACGGACAGTCATCAAAAATTAACTAACATCAAACGTAAAGTGAAAACAAAATATGTTTAAAGTTTTTACCATTACTGAAGAATCACGACTCCCAGTTATCCTCCACCTCTTTCTGAAGCTTTCAGTTTAGATAGTTGTTCTAATATTACTAACGAACAAAGTATAAAAGATCAATATTTGGAGATCGACTTTTTTCTCTTTGACTCAATTCAGTGTTTCCAGGTTATCAGCTGAAAAGTCGCGCACTTTCACTTTAGATAGTTTCAGTTTAGATAGTTGTTCTAATATTACTAACGAACAAAGTATAAAAGATCAATATTTGGAGATCGACTTTTTTCTCTTTGACTCAATTCAGTGTTTCCAGGTTGTCAGCCGAAAAGTCGCGCACTTTCACTAGTTTTCTAGAAACACAATTACTCAAGCAGCGAACGACCGCAAGTATAAATGACGTAGTGAGCGGTTGAACATTTTATTAACTTAGTTGTGATCATGATTTGAAAATATTTTATTTTTTGAACGGGTTTTATTCAAATAAGATTATTCCGAATATATGACAATATCGAGGATAATTTCAATTTATTATTATCGTTCTAGCAGTAGACCTTGCCGGAAGCGGTGTTTGAAAACAAATTATCATAAAAAATACACTCAATATCAACTTACATCGCTATTGTGGGTCCAGAAGATGTGCGGAGGCGGCTCCGGGGAGTGCCGAACGATGCAGGTGAGGTTGAGGGTGCTGCCGGTGTTGATGTACAGGTCTGGGCCGCCCACGATCATCGTGATGGGCTCTGCAAAACACAAACCATCATTATCGTGCTATTACAGTTCTGTTCGGAGGCATCTATAGAGAGTACTGTCTGATGTTCTTATTGTAATAACTTGCTGGTCGTACCCGGCGTTGCACGGGTTAAGGATTAAGTAAAAAATAAATTTGTGAGGGAAAACAAAGGGTCCGCTGTTCTCTAAAAAACAATGTTTCCATCTAATGTTAACATAAGTTATTGTAACATAACTATAATACTTAGATATATGGTATCACAGACTTTTTTGTAGATATTAATGTCCTCTATAGAATTGTAGTAAATTACTTTGCTCTATTGGCAATAATTTCCGCAGCATACGCAATATAAGGTTTTTTTCGTAATTTATTCACACGTTGGGTTACAATATCGAAATTTTCATACGGATCCCTAACATTTTTGAAAATATTATATAGCCTATGTTCATCAGGAATAATGTAGGCTTCTGAATGTGAAAGAATTTTTCAAATCGGTCTAGTAGTTTCGGAGCCTATTCAATTCAAACACACAATCAAATCTTTCCTCTTTATAATATTAGTATAGATAATAATTAGATTATTAATTTTCATTAATTAAACAATTTTGTATTAACTACTTAACTAATAACTCTACGTTTACCGGTTTCGATACCGCTGTATATTCATCAGGACGGACGCAAACTAGCTATATATTACTTATCAATTTTTGAACGGGGGCGTGGCTAGAGTTACCATTAGTTTGCTAGATTAAGTAATGGATAGTTTGTTTGCGTCTATCCTGATAAAGATACAGTGCAATCGAAACCGGTTGACGTAGAGTTACTTAGTCAAAACAAAGTTGTTTAATTAATTAAAATTAATAATTATGTCCAACCACAAATTTAACGCTATAAACATCAAAAATAATAATTTGATCATTTATATAGCGCCGTTTTTATCAGTAATCATCTCAAGGGCGCTTGTTGACTTAGCCCAGAGCCGCCCACGAACATCATGATTGTATCAACAAATTTATGTATTTCTGAATCAAGATTTAACCCTCAAAACATGTACCAAAAATAATAAAAAAAAACATCGGCAATATTCTGCTGAAATCTTATTTTTATAATATCAAGGCATTTTTTTATGTAAAATATATAGGTTTGTTTTTAATATTTCCAACCTCGTTAAATGTGTTTTCTATTTGAAATGATTTGTGATTTGAAAAATCATGATGGAAAGCGACATTTACTTCAGTGAAGTTGAAGTGATTGGCAGTAAACTATTAAAGACTATGAGTGGATTTTCAGAAAGATCTAATTTGAAATAAATATGCTTTAGACGGCATCAACAATAATATTGAACAAATATTATGATGATATATTGAACTCACAATTCCGTAATGATACATATGCATATTATTTTATTTTACAATTTATAAAATTTAAGAGAAAAATTTAAAACGTGCATTCAAAGTTATTCACAAAAACCTAAAACATTTTTCTTAATGATCGACCTAAGGAAGATTTGTATTAATCCCTTCTTATCTTAACTTTACAAACGGTATTTGACCAGAAGACGTAATAATATTCAGATCGAATAAGGTTGGTTGGAAGGGAGCTGAAAAGGGATGAAATTATCCGAGCAATTTTAGTGTTCTTACCTAATCAAAATTAACCGAATATAAGATAAGTATGAAATTAAAATTGACTGTGTATTTGAAACTGAATAAGTATATCTCATTAACCGTTCAAGATATTCAATCATAAATTAGAAATAACACAGTGTAAAATAAAAGAATTTTAAGTCTTCTTTTAAATTAATACAAACTTACAAATGTGCAGAAGAAAATATTTTAGAATATTTGTAGCATATTTATTAGCATATATTTCATGTCAGTAATATGAAAAAACTAGATTTAAAAATATTTTACCATTTTATTGGTTCATAACGAATTACAATTTGGCTAAAAACAGTATTTACAAACAAAAAAAAATGAATTTAGTTCACATCCGAAAATATACTCCTCAACTCACCGGCCATTCATCCAACACTTGAATTGAATATGTTTAAAGGTAAGGATAAAAATAATATTATGGCGATAAATTTATGATCAACGTTGTAATGAATAGAGAGTGGAGACCTCAAAATGGGGTCAAATGAAAAAAAGCACTCACCAACGACGGACAGGAACATGGAGTGGCCGGCTGGAGGAGTGGTACTCACTTGACACTCGTACGTGCCCGAGTCACGCCTTTGAGGAAACCGGACCTGAAAAAATATGTTGAGTGTACTTTACCACGCCACCACGAAAGATACCTGCATCGTTCATTTTAATAAACGTGAAAAACTTCGATAACATTTCTTGAACGATTGCAAAATTACTTTTTGGCAAAATTAAAGAGGGTGACAATAAAAATATTTTATGAGTGTGATGCCTCAAAGACAATTTGGTGATTCTAGTATTTTTGATTTTACAATTTATTTTTATTTTTGTGTGTTACATTTAAATAAGAAAAGTAGGTTTACATATACATTCATGTCAAAGATATAGTAGAATCCTGCTTCGGAAAACTTTCTCAGAGATGTGGAACACATAATGTTCACAGCGATATTGTTTAGCATAGCGGTATCTCTTCAAACAGGCATACCTGTGCTGTATATTGGAATATGAAACAGTCTACATATACCGATATTTCTAAGGCAATTATCAGGAACATACAATCCAATGCTCAGCATAATTTGAGGATTGTCGATCACACCACGAAACAATCGATAAAAATGCGTAATCAAATACACATTCCTTCTAATCTCTAAACTATTGTAGCCAAGCATACCCTGGAAAAACTCGTTTGAGTAAAACCAAGGATCATTCCCATACTCTTTCACGTAGAGATATCTTTTTTAGATTAAATTGGTTCAAATTCTATGTTATGCATTTCCTAGTCGCATAATTTCATACTATGGTGATGCCAAACGATGAAAATTCAACAGCTAAGACAACATTCTTCAAGAAATGGAAAAACTTATCCCCCTTATTATATTTCTGTATACAAGTGAAATGAGAAATGTGATTAAGAGTCCTTAAGTATGCAGCATCTAGAGACAACCAATAATCTGATATTCTTTTATGAAATCAACTGTTAAGCATAAATAACATTTCTTTAATTTAAAAAGTTATTCTTAAACAACACAAACGTTTTCTCAGCATAAATATTGTATCTAACTGTATAGAAAATATGCATGAAGTTAATAAAAATGACTTGTTCTTATTTAATTATTAATATATAAAATATAAACTTTGTGGTCAGGCATTTTTACAAAATGTTAGTATATAACTACTTACGGAGATTATTTGTCTACCGGCTTCAAGACATCCGTCTCTTTGTCGGGGAAACCAATACACTAATACTATGGTTGTAGTGTGTAGTGGTGTTAATAATACCTACGGTTGTGGTGTATAATAAAATTTCACAAATTATGTGTTTAAACAAAGTATTTTTTGTAATAATTAATAAAAAGTTGCACCCTAAATACTTGATAAATTTGACTATCTGCCTTGTACTTTGAGATAGTCGACATCTTGTGTCTATTTTTGCATAAATTTTATTTTCTGTTAAGACTTAAACTATAAAAATATAAATTACGTAATAGATGTATGAATCAATATAAAAATAGAGTAGCGAGTAAACTCCCAATACCCCCAAAGTAAAACGGGTAATAAAACACATTTTAAATTACTATGATTATTATATTATGCACGTAGATTACCTGTAGCGTCCAATCCTCTGTTTGAGGATTGTGAATAGCCTGGAACCTTAAGTCGGATGTGTATGTTGATCTTCCTACTGTCAGGAGGTGGATGTCTCTGTGTCTAACCCAGGACACCTGAAACAATTACAAGAATATTCGTAAGCTTATCAAACAGTTGATATTTTAAGTAAACCAAATTCTCTTGAATAAGGAAAATTATATAAGTCTTATAGACAAAGTGTTTACCTCTGTGAGACGTATATTATTTATTTCAAAAAAAGCAAAATAATTTTATGGTGACATAAGTTGGGCTCTGAAACATGTTGATAATTTTCAATACAAAAGTGGTGAAAACAAAGTTCATTTTTATTAATAATATTATATTATTTATCTTTACCTTAGAACTACAATATCCTTATTAACTTCCAAAAATTACAACATAGGTAGCGGGTAACCCAAATAAAAAAACGATAATAAAGAAGATTATAAACTTTAACACTTTAAAAAAGGTTCTTTGAATGTTTTGGCAATATATGGAATGACTTATAAATAAATTAACCTATTAATAAATTAATTATAATTAATTAAAGAAAGGTAACCTACACTGTGCATATATATTTTTGGAACATCGCTCCCTGCCCTTTTTGTCTTTCTACAACACGAGTTATGACCCCAAACGGTATTTACTGCAAAACCAAAAAGCGTCACACGCAAGTAACATGCAAATACGGAAGGTAGGCAGACGCACAAAATTCTTAGTCAAATCAAAAGTCAAAAGTTGTGCTTGCAGGGTTAATTAATAATTATCCCTCTGTCAACAGAAATTGTGTTCTCAGAACATAAATATAAAAATATATTTACAAATGCTCTTGTTTTAAAAATTATTACTTATCACTTATTACTACATCGTGAATTCAATAAAGAACGAATTAAGTAATTATTTAACTGCTTTTAACTTAAAATATATCATTTTTATATATACAAAAAATATTTCAGTTATTTATAACTATTACAGTTTCTAGGAGAGCCCTCTCATCAAGTATAATTAATCCCAATTACAATAATTTCGTTGTCTGTCTGTCCGTCCATCTGTCTGTCTGTCCCTGTAACTTCGTGTAACGTCCGTAATTTTTTTATGGTAAATTTTTTTCCTTATTCTTTTTTAGAATAAATTAAATACAAACTCTTTCCTTATGAACCGACATGTTAAATTACCGTCATTTTTGATGGGTTACTGCTAGTAACTAAGTAAAATACAATAAATAGTACATGTTTTGTTACACAATAGTAGGTACATACATAAAATAGTACATATTTTTTTTTTAATATAACATACAGTTTATTATATTTTATTTTATTCTTGTCTATTAAAACTATAATTGATACATAAATTTTACTCTATAAAAAGGGACAAACCCTTGTGCTATATCCCTTATCGCAGTTTTTATCATATTGTTCAGATTTTAATGTGAGAAAATATTCTTTCATTATCATCTTCAACCCTTGTTCTAGTAGGCTCGGAGACCCAAAGATTCGACAAGATGTTAATTATTCTCTAAGATTAATATTTAATTTCGTTTTTATTTCCAAAACATATTTTTACATCTAACATAATTAAATATTCTGAAGGCGCACGTCTGGTAAATACAAAAATAAAAATTCTAGTATCGATATTAAAAGCAGTTTTATAGTATTTGACTTATATCGATACATAATTCGACGTATATTCAAGGCGAAAAAATCAAAATTTCTATATTTTATCGTTTACTCTGAGTACTATCTGAATTTCAGTATTTTTGTATCCCTTTAAGTACTAAATCTCAAATAATTATTATAATATATTATATTATAATATAACAAATAATTATTATAATTTAATATATAATAATCATGCTTCATTGTTCCCACTACACGCCCCTTCTAAGCAGGTTTGTATTGGAAAGAAGATTTTCTATTTCTTTTTTATATACACAACCTGATCATGCCTTGTATATTTATCATATATTATTCCATTTTATTTTCTCCCTCATATCACGTCTTAAAAAAAGATTTACTTATCGTTTTACTATTCCCTAATATTTATTACCATAAAATATATGTACAAAAAAATAATATAACCAAAGGCCCATCGTTTAAAAGTAAAACAGTTTTAAGAAGTCTCTAAGAAAATATTTGTATATTACTTGAAAGTAAAAACAGCACAACTAATTGAAAAACCAAGCTGTATCTTTCGAAAGTGAAGCAAACTTAATTCCTTTAAGAACGTTATAAATTTTTCAATTCCGTTGTTCCCTTGCATATTGTAAAACCCTACTCAAGAATTACGAAGACGTAGTCTTTGAAGATTTTTTTCTAAAATACAGCTAATTTATTATACACGTGGCAAAATAATTTAATAAAAATTTGAGAAAAGCGCTAAGAGTGAATTACTTTGAAAATTCACAAAACGTTTATTCAAAATAAACTTTTTCAATTAAAATTTGTTTAACTCGAATCCTCACTTACACGTAATATAAAAATGATGTTAATTAAATACCGTTTTGTAATTATACTTTTAATGATGAATTATTGAAAACATCATATTACCAGATTACATGTGTAGGCGCAAGTATACCTGGGTAATACAAAACATTATTTTGTAATAAATAATTTATGTAAACGAATATTTAATGTATTAAAGGAAACACATTCTTATTGTGAAGTTGCAATTTCAGAACAAAGTTCTGTGAATTATTAAATAATTTGCATTAATCAATTAGAAAAGACATACACGAAAAATCAAATTAACGAAAAAATATTTAAATGCCACCGGGACTCGAACCACGGACCTCACATTCTATCCGATTCTATCTGATCCATTCCCGGATAGAATGTGAGATCCGTGGTTCGAGACCCGGTGGCGTTTAAATATTTTTTCGTTAATTTGATTTTTTCTGTATGTCTTTTCTAATTGATTAATAAAAATTGTTGAATATTTAATGGTAAGATATTTCAAATAAACAGATACATGAATGAATACATTTAAAAAAATAAATGATTATAAAAAAAGACATAATTTGCAGGTTGCAGAAAAAATAAATGATTACAAAAAACACTTAATTGCAGAAAAAAATACAGAATTTTAGCGAATGTTAATAATTCGAAAGAATGTCATATACACATATTATAAAGAATGTTGCTTTAAAACTCCAATCAAAACATAGATATCTCATCATCAATGGCGACATCTGTACTGATTTATGGGAATTGCAAAGTTTTTGAAATTTGATAGATGCGGTTGTCTATCATGGGTGGAATCGTGAACGTTACATTGTGTAAAATGATCACTTAGGCCAGTTGTACTATAGATCGTAAGTTCTAAAAATACCTAAAAAGACTTGGATACCTACTTGTCCATATAAATAAAATAGTTTCGTCTCTGTGAGACACCTAAAATATATCTTGATTACAATAAAACATTATGCATCACTAGATAATATAAGCAAATTTTGATGTATTTTTTATACAAATAAATTTGTATATGTGGTGAAACAAAATAATTTAAATTTCTACTTAAATAAACTCTGTACTGCATATACGTCGAGTTACTTTGCCACCCTTTATTATTAAGAGAAACAGTATGAATTATATAAACGGTATTAATTACTATTTATAATGAGTGATACTACTCCTCTCAACTTTATGCGATTTCTATTAAGTCGTTATGAAAAATTTACCTAGGAAACTTTAAGACGTAATAAATAATTTTTAATGAAAATGTTGTCGATGGACACGAAAATATTACGAATAAGTTCTTAAAACTTGTTAGAGTCGCCGAATTTATTTTTTCTGGTGTCACGATATTAACTCGGAAAGCGAACAAATACCCTCCTTCAATATTTGTCAAAATCCAACGCAACTTTTTTGTAGGCCCCGCTCGGCCCCTCGCGTAACTTATTATAAGTTCTGGAGAAGGGCTGCGTTGCCGGAGCCTCCTTCCGGGGAAGTTTGCACAGATCATTTATGTCAATATCAGATGAGAATGAAAATTATTCTAGTAGTGACGCGCTGTTATTAGGTGCACGGAGCAAGTTTCGCCTTAACTTCGAGTATAATGATTTGTGTTGAAGTAGCGGAAGTTAAAGTTGTGTATTGCAACGATATTTCATCATAGTCAAAGTTTGTGCCTCGTTATAATGCCGGGTGCTTGCACAATGTGCACCTTATGAATAAAACCCTGCATGCTCGTCTCTCGAATAACTACATAACCATGAAAATTTTCATACGTTTTCATACCATGAGATTGCCGGTAATTTTACCAAGTACTTTTATTTTTATATTTACACGAGCACTAAGAGTTGACAAATAATTAAAATTCATGGAGGTTTTTTTTAATCATCTTTCGAAACACCGGCGAATTTGTACGATTTTTATTTTTAAACTTCACAATTTTAAGAAACGCACAAAAATAAAAGGTAATGCCATGGAATCGCGGCAGCAGGAGATAAATGAAATACTTAAAATGACTAACAGTTTTATTTTATGCACAAGGTCAAAGGAAACAAACGTGATTGTAATCGATATTATGAAATTTGCACTAATTGTCACTATTGAGCGACTTTCACTTGTCTGTGGGATACTGTATCGAGTTTTCTAAGCCTGTGATCGCACTTACTCATCATCGTAGCCCGGCAGGTACTCTCGTAATTTATTGTCGCTAGTCGCTTCGTACTAGGCGCCGCTGATTACTATAGAGTTGCCGTGCTATCACAGTAAAATTGACTGTCACGATGGCGTCATCCTGCCCTTATACAGTTTCAGATTTCCAGACGTTTCGAGAATCTACTCGGCATTTTCACTGCTCATTCTATACTTTACTAGTGATTTCTAACGTAAAATGTACAGCGTACCGGGAGATTCTTGATTATGTTCAATTTCTTCTGTTTCTACAATCTTGTTTCTTCATTTGTGACAGTATGTTTGTTTAATTGCATTCTGAGGTAATCTAAAATTTTTCAACTATTTAACATCTACGTTCTCCACATAATTAACACCAGGCTACTTTTCTCGGAGAACGAACGAACGCAGTCATATAGTAGTATCAATTAATAGGCTTGTGTTGTGGAATTATGTTTACATTTGACAAAATCTATACAAATATTTACGTATACCTACAGTATTTTAAGAGTAATAAATGGGTTGTTAATTCAGGGAAGAGTTTCTAAGAAACTACACCACAAAGAAAGATAATGGCTGAAGACCTTAAGACAATGATTAGGCCAATCAATTGTAGAACTTATCCAGGACGCGGTTAACAAAGTATTCACAGTCAACGTCCGCTGAACAGACAAAGATTTCTAGATTTGATTTCTTCCGGCAGTTATTTTCCAGACTGGCAAGTCCTTTGCATGTTTTTGATGTCCTTTTCCTAATTGGTATTGTCTGTTTTTTCTCGAGACTCCCTCTATTCGTGTTGCCTTCAACACTCGCTTCATATATTTTCTTAACCATCCTTTCCTCGTTCATACGTTCCACATGACCAAACCATCTCAGCACTCTTTTCTTCATTCTATCTACCAAACTACAGCCAGAATTGCATTCACGTCTAATTTGTTCATTCCTTACTCTATCGACCAAAGATTTTCCACACAAGCGTCTTAGTGACCGCATTTCTACCGCATTCAGTCTACTTTCATTCCTCTTTTGCCAATTCCAGGCTTCACTTCCATACATTAGGGTTGGCACTAGAACGCCATTATGTGCTGCTAGTCTTGCTTCCTTTGACAGATTCTTATTGGCCATAATTGCATTTAGAGCACCATTAACTTTGTTTCCCGCAGTCACTCTCCTTTCGATGTCATTCTCAGCCTTGCCGTCTCTACTAAACATACTTCCCAAATACACAAACTCGTTCACTTGTTCTAAGCATTCATTGTTTACAATTACATCACACTTAGTCACTCTTTCGTCTCTCTCGAATACCATCACTTTCGATTTGCTGACATTCATCATAAGATCACTCTGCATGCATACATCGTACATCCTGGATACCAGGTACTGCAGATCAGCTTCACTGTTAGCCACTAATATGGTGAGTCCATCCATTTCAGTTCTTTCATACAATTATCCATATACAGGTTGCCATGGTGACATTACGCATCCTTGTTTGACACCTTTTGTAATATCAAACCATGATGTGTTGTTGTGTTATTAAATTTAATTGATTATTAATAATATTTACTTTACCTTACCATGCTTTACTTATTTCTAATGATTCTAAATTATTCAATTTTAGACCAAAATTATTTGTGTGTAAAATAGAAAGTACTAAATTTTTATCAAAATATTATTAATAATCAATTAAATTTAACTACTAGTCTAATTCTAAAAATTTTTTAAATAATTTAATGTAATCAAAAACTTCAGTAATAATACGAAAAATAATTTATAAAAACAAAAGACATAATTTATTTTGATATTTTGACATTTATAAAACACCCTGACGATGGAAAGGTTTTTCGAAACATGTAGGTGTAATTAATGAATATAAGAAGGTACAAACAAATATATAAGAAAAAAATAATGTTAATCTATAAAGTTGTTCAACCAATCGAAAAAATTAAATATTCATATTTATTTGACTTAAAAATTGAAAAAAATGAGTTTATAGCGGGACGCGCGTTTAATTTTAAGCCTATATGGAAAAGATTGATTAGATGATACAGCAATCTGCTAAAATTCTCCATCCATGTCAAACAATCTCCACTGCTTATTTTGCCAGTATAATTTAAATTTCATTCTGGCTACACATGTGTCTTTCCTTACCGACGACAATTGGGCGAGCATGTATGCAAGTAGAGTTCAACCCAAATTAGTTTCGGGCTTTAATTACATTTTGAAGGTCCAATCTTATCGCGGATGACAAAGGTCGGAGTCCTAACCCTACTTATCTTATAATTGAGACGTTTCACGTTATATTTACAGATTTGGTATCAAATATTACCGAGCGTAATCTCCGAGGGCTTAACACAATTAAATAGAGTGATCCCAAAGTCATCCCTCATGTGGCACTAGCAAAATTATTAGTAACGGCGCCCATACGTGGGATAACAAAGGTACTTAAGGAAATTAGTTCGGAATCCTAATCTAAATTTCTTCACCATACAATGAAAGTCCGCAAAATTTAATTCTGAGATAATTTCATTTAATTCCAGTAGGATTTTCAAGTGGATGGTGAGTTGAATCGCAGATGAGGGGCGTAAAGAGAAATCTTCCTCTTTACACCCCTCATCATAGATGTGCAAAGAACAGCTGGACCAAAAATTTTTCGAAGTCAAACTTCTTTGGGCACGTAAGAGTAATTTCAAACGGTCGAAGGTTGCTATCACAAGCGCTAATTTTCTAAAAATATCTGATTTAATATAAACACCACATCTGACTCCGGATCGTGAGATTTTTGGTTAAATCCTGGCAGAGATTAAATATTTTTGCTATTAAATTCACCATTTCTTTCAATATTTGCAAAACTATTTCTATTATTTTACTTTAAGTAATAATTAACTTAGTATAAAAGTAAAACATTACTTTATTTTAAGAAACAAATCAAAAATATTATTTACTTATATTTTACATAATAAAAATAGCAATAGGGATAAAATTCCTTTACACGTAAAAAAGTAAGTACTTTATTTACTTAGTAATAGCCTTTTCTTTGTAAAAAATCATGGGACGTAATAATAATTAATTACGAACGATGCATGAACGCGCAACATGAACTGCGCGCTGATTGCGTATGCCACACTAATTATCTAAAGTTGTCAATCCAGAAAGTTACGGACGGACAAAGAAATTATTTATTTGGGTTTGACGTGATTTGTGATAGAAAAATCATTCTGTTATTTATTTAAAAACGTGGTTTAATGTGCTTGCGTAAAATATTGTAATAAAGCGCTAGTATTTCTGCGACACATATAATTTGCACTGCTGCAAATTTCTTTTTTATTTCATAATCGTAGATACCAGGAAACCAAAAGATAAATGCTATAATTTTAAAAATCAAAATGTGGCTATATTGACTGGGAATTGGGCCAACGCGGCGCCGCTCTCGTGGTAGGCAAGCATTTTACCGCTGAACGTAAAGTTACCATAAGCCTAAAATTTCATATTTATATTTACACACGCTAATTTTAATTTTATTTTAGGCCGAGAGGACCTAATTTGGGATTTGAGCAGCTGGGATTTGACGTCTCTGAGGCGAGGTGAGACAGAGTCCATTCTGACCGAAGTCCTCGTAATCCCAAACTAGTTAGGATACCCAAACAACTAATCCGCTAGCACCTTAGAGGTCAGACCAAGGAACATAACAATGATCTATTCACGAAATCTCTTTGAGTAATTTTTCATCCACTGATTTAGTACTGTAACTAGTGCCGGAGATAATATATAGAAGACGATTACAACCCTAATAAGGTTTCAACCCCAAATAAGTATGGAGTAGGATATTTGAAGTCTAGTTATGCATTAGATATTTGGTATATTTATTATTTTATGTATATAATCGTACTTATTGTCACGTGTTTTGGCTAGAGATGAATGAAAAAAAAAACACTGAAAATTTATTAAGGATTTATTAATTAATGATTAATTAATTATTCAATATACAAAGTCATTTAAAACGATTTAAAATAAACGCCATTTTACAAATTTCGTATATATCCATAGACATATACGAAATTTATACTTTGTCGCAAAATTTCACTCGTAAATTAACTCTTTGTTATCACTGGGTAACTCGTATTTAACATTCACTAGAACATTCCATCCAATTCTTGCACGCTCATTTTCGGGTACTTTTTTTTACAAAAAGAAAATAGAGATGCGAACCCGGAATATATATGTCACATCAACATTCTTACGATTTTCAAACTAAGATAAACAAACCCGCGACCTTTGGATCACGAGGCGAGATTCCTAACCACAAGACCAACAAGCTACTCTTTTTCTCTATTACTAGGTACTACTACTACTTTGCTCGATTATTTCGCTCATCCGTCGCTTCGCAATTCACGACTGGCCACCCTGGGCATTGCATTGTTTCGCTGAATTAAATTATAAAACACGAAAACTTCACTCCCACCGCGGCGTACTTTTGTATTTATAGCCGAAAATGATGGTATTTTCGTTCATTCTAGATTATTATATTGTTTAGGAGAGTGTTTTCTTCTCGGTTCCACCGAGCATTTCTAGTCGTTTGTAGGAGTTTCTAGACCACCCTCGATTATTATAGGCCATTTTAGATCCTAAGATATTGTTTTTATTTATGACAAGTGACATAACCAGAGTTGTAACAGTAAATAATTTATAGCCTCTCTTTATAATACGATTAAACAATGAAGATACGTATAACATCAATATAATTACACTTTTTTTATAAACACAACATTTATTTTTAACCAAGTGGTAACAAAGAAAAGGTATGCAAGTGCATAGATACCTATATAAATTTTTAAATAAATAGTGCGTATACTTATGTACGCGCGTTAGAAGTTATACATAAAAAATGCTCTATTGTATATTTTGTATTATAATGCACACCATCAATGACAGATCTCCATCTTTTTTTATCCATCTTATCTTACTTTGTTCTTAACATCTGTGAATCTTTTTAATTGGTCTATGAAATGAACACAATGCTTTTACATTATATGCTTAAAAACTGTTAAGATTCCTTAATAAATAAATAAATAAAGAGAGACCACCAGACCACATGGTGAAGCAGGCAATTTATATGGAGTATATATTATACACATTCTTTTGAAAGCGTTCTAGCTATAATGATTAAATCATCACTCGGAAAACCGCCAGCTTCAACCGTCAAATTTATTACACCATGGCTTCATGGTGTTATAAATTTATTTGCGTGATCCGCGCGCAGTTTATTGCAACCTTAAATGTCACCCTCAGCCTGCTGTTAGAAATATAAATTAAAAAAATATCATAATTAATATAAATTAACTTTGTTTAAACCACTTATTTAAATAAGTGGTTTAAACAAAGTTAATTTATATTAATTATAATTATGTTACCACAAAATAAATTTGCTACATTTGAAGAAGAAGTAAAAAAATATCAGTAATTTACTTGATTCAAATGAATAACAACAAGGTATTGGCGACAAAATTGCGTATCTTTTATTTTTTTTCACTCTAATATTATCGATAGTAAAAATAAAATATAAACTATATTACTATATATTTTTTTCATTCGACCATCCAGAGGATACCAAAAAGTTCCTGGATGACTCAATGCTCCAAAATACTACAGAGAAATGGCCTTGATGAAGACACAGTCTGAGACAGATATAGCCTAGATAGCTTACCTAGGTAATGAATTGAGACAGTGCAAAGAAGAAGAAAAAGAAAGAAGATTTTACTATATATATATTTTGTATTGTAATATTGTTTGTATTCAATTTAATTTTTTTCAATTGAAATCATTCGCATATTTATTCTTTATTCCTGCAAAATTATATAATCTACCTACATTATTTCTCATTTATTTTTTACGCCTACCCTGTATACGAGAGCGTGACTCTTATAGGAAGCGAGAAAAATATATTCTTTATTTTGAATACTTTTATCATTAATTTAATGATAATATTAAATATTTATTAAGCCTATGATGTATGAAGAAATAATTTCTACACTTACATAAAAGCCAGAGTTTCAATTGAGATATTTTAAAAATTTTGTGGCAAGTTTTATACTAAACATTTTATTTAAAATTAAGTAGAGTTCGTTGTTTACACATCAAGCATGAATTTAAGGATTGTGCAAACCTCAAACTACAGAGTTTATGTAAATTCGTGATGTAAGACTTCAAGACAAAACATCCCGGCTTCGTGACGTCAGAGGAAGAGCGCCCTGACCGTAAAAATTTAACCTAAAAACCTATAAATCTCTTCAACGGCATTGCAGAAATGGGGTGTCGCGTGTTGTGCTGAGTTGGCACCATTGTGAGAATCTGAAAACGATGCCACTAAGGATTTTTTTCCTCTTCGTTCCATATATATTTGGTCCATTATCGTAAATAAGCAATTTCGTCTCTTTACGATAAAAAATATTTGCATTCCAACCGTACAAGTAATAAATATTTTTTATTTTTGTAATTTTAGCAGAATTTCAGGAAAAACTTGTTTGAATACAAAATACCTCTCGTGGAAACTTATTCCCATTGTTATTTTTACATCAAGGCACTTTTAATTACACGCCTTAAAGATTTAATGAAATAAAGTTTATTTTACGAGGAAAAAATATTATTTTTGATTCGCTGAATGGTTTCCGGATATGAAATAATTATACATTTACGAAATTCTTAAAAATTTATGTCACTATACGGCTTTTTATGAATATAATTATAATTTGTTGAATAATGCTGTAAAAGGCGTTGGGTGTTTTCCCACTCAACATTGTGCAGGAATAAACGTGTCTGCCTTCTGCCTTCTGTGGATTACTTTAAAATAATGAACATTTAAATTAGGAACACATATTTTGTGAAAGAGAGTGCTGTTCAAAATTAACAAATATATTTTAAATAAAACTCACAATTGTATTTATTTTTCTATTAAGTAATGATTTTTGTTTATTTGACAAAAATTTATTTATTATTATTACAACCAACGTACTAACTCAACAAACATTCAAGAGTCCTGAAACAGAATGTTAAAAAAACGCGAAGATATACCGTCAGAAGCCCTCAAAGCCACGGTATACACGATACACCGTGTATACGGTATACCGTACTTCAAAGGATTCACAGATAAAACCAGCAATATTTAAAAATACACAATATAAGAACAACATTCAGAACAGAAAACTGTAACATAACATGAGATGGTTCGCGTCTTTGCTAAGTCCTAGTATTAATATTTTTGATATTGTATATTTTTGACGGTTCGCTGAAAGACGGCTAAAGCAAAGTGCGTTTAGCGGCCGGATCAGGTTTTCTGGCCCGGGGTTCAAGCCCCATCTCCGGGTGTTCACTTTGTTTTTCTGTGCCGTAAATTCGAACGAAATTACGCACATTACAAGAAGTTACGAACACACAGACAGACAGTCGGTTTTTAATGGGTACAAACATTTCAGATTTTTAACAGGTATAAAAAATGAATTAAAGTTGCGATTATGAGACTTTATAGGAAGATTTGAACTTTTTAATAGCCTTAGACTCAACAAATATCGTTAAATTTCCTTAACTTTTTTTTGTTAAAGATCAACTATTTACTGCCAAGTTATTTTATCAAAAAGAAGATAGAGTTAAAAGACATCAACCGTAAAATTTAATAATTGAATAGTTTTCAAAGTTTAAAGTTTAGTTTTGTAGAACTTATATATTTTATATAATAAATGTATCTAACTTAATATTGTATTATACACGAGTTGAGTTATTTTACAATAATTGTAGTTTCTAGGGAAACTATATGTCTAATCATCATGAGTATGATAATCACTATATGAGAGGATTTTTTTTCGAAAATATAGTAATGACAATAAAACTCAATGATTACAAAGTTCGGTTGAGTTTATCTCAATAATAATAATTTCGTTATTTTTATGTCTATCCCTAACTTTCTGTAATGTCCTTAACTTATTTCATAAAAACATTTTTAATTTTTTTTTTCCTTTTTTTATAAATAAATAAATACCTATTGTTTAGGAACCGACATGTAAAAGTACCGTCATTTTTGACGGGTTAAAGCTAGTATTAAAATTATTATGCATAAAATTATTATGCAATACAATCTTTCGTACCTACGAAAGCTTAAAAATATTTCTGGAATACCTATTATAAAAAAATTTCATTTCATGAGAATTCATGAGAAAAAAAAAAAAAAAAATTCATGAGAATAACCAGAATATTCAAATCTTCATGTATTTCTTAGATAAAACATCCTTTTCATATATTTTTTATGAGAAATGTATCCAGAAATTCTTACACACAAGTAATTATAATCCTCTAAGAAAACCAGAGGACATTTCTAAGGGCATGTTTTTTTAGTATGAAACATTTTAAATGACTTTATGTTGGTGTGTTTAGTTCCTTTGGGTTATTTAATTTTCCGTGAAAATTACACAGTCGTATATCTTCCCTTAATGGGCCAATTGCGGTAGCAGGCTCCTTGGACGAAAACTTAAACGGTGATAAAATTAATTTATCGTTTTTAAATATGACGCTTACATTAACAATAAAGAATGTCACCACAAAAGTTGAAAGTAATTATTAAGTTTTGTCAAAGTTTTTATTTTTATTACAGCCCTTTGTGGCTTTCTTAAACTTTCAATTACAAAGCTTTGTTTGCGGAAGTTTTTGACTTTATGGAAGTTCTTACGAAATTATTAACAAAAAATATATTTCATTGAAACATTAAAAGAAGATTAAAATATTACTTTTGAACTCAAAAATTAAACCTTTATTAACACAATTATGTTTAATTTGAAGCGAGTACTAATTTTGTGTCATTAATTTGTACTGAAACTGTAAGGAGATTTTTTTCTTGGCAAAAATTATCCCAAAGCAGAACGGATTTCAATTTAATTTAATTATTTTTATAATTTAATTTTTACATTGTTAACATACAATTTTTTAAATAATTATAATTATTTCAAAAGCAGATAAATGCACAAAATTTCCTTACCCAGTGTTCGGGTTGCTTCTGTATCAAATTTTATATGATTGTTGTCGAAACATTCTTAATATTTCGTAATTACTTTTAAGTATCTGCTTACGTGTTCCATCTCGCGTAGCTAGAAGTCATGCAAGTTTTGCCTAGGAAACTACAGTTACCAACACTATGTTTTAGATTCTCCACTGCAAAGGTTTCCTAGACTACCGAACAAATATGAGCAGACAGACGTCTTTGCTACAAATGTAACTGTATTCAAATATGTTTTGAAATATGAATTGAGGGATGGCTAGACTTCGTCAATTTAGACTAAATTAATTTAGTGGACTGTATGTCAATTGTTGATTAAGTTAGATAACTAAAATGATTTGCATTGTAGTAAATAAAAATGTTGATATATTAAGTGTACGATTGGTCATACACCTTTTTTCTTTACATTTTCTTTCTTTGTTCAGACTTTGTATATTTAATTTTTATCTTTTATCTTTGTTTAATTCATCGTTTTTCTTTTGTCCATCGTCTCTGTCCTCGTATATGTATATGCAGATGTATTGATCAGATATCTTTATCTCTATATCTTTTGCACTTCTTTTCCTTCTTATCTCTTTCCCCTTTTACTAAGTAGATCCATCTTTTACTGTCCATTCCTGATTTCCCCTTTACCTTTAATTTTTTTACTTTCTTAGTTTGTTCTTACTGCAAATGCATATTTCGGCTTTTTTTACGAAAATGTGGGTTTTTATTAGTCATATATATCAGAATGTATATACTAAAGTGCAATTTTTTAGGGCAATAACTTAGATAGAACCTTTGTTTTTATATAAAAGTAATAAACTAAACATTATTATCAATATTCCTTAAAATTAAAAGTCTTATAAAAGTGCTTTATTTTTACATAATTTAAAGGTCTCTGTTTGACTTGTGCTATTTCATTTTATTTATTTTCTTAAAAGGTCTGGTAACCCTTTTTTAAAAGTATTTTTTATCCTCGATGTACCAATGAAAGTTTATCTGTCATAGCATTAGTTGTGGAGGTGCATTTTCCTCATGGGGATGAACGGATCAACCCCCCGTGAGTTCTCCTTACAAAGCGAAAATAGGGAAACTTGGCATCTCAATTATTTAAATCCGCCCTTGTATCCCTTTTTTAATTAAATTCCAGACATTTGTTTTTCATCCGTTTTACTTTGAATAATGTTTAAGAATAAAGTAAAAAATTCACAGCCGAAATTGCTTAGTGAATAGTAAAACAACTTTCTTTAAGAAGCACCCTTATTTTTTTGATAAAACAATGAATATAAAAATAAATAGTAACGAGACAATTAAGGACAATACTGTACATGTTTAAAATAGCATAATAAAAAGTTGTAAAAATGTATCTTAATTAAAATAAAATATATTAAATATATATTGTTACAACGAAATTAAATTATGTACAATTTTCTGTAGTTTCAAGTTGATTAACTTAAACTTAATACGTCTATATAAAAAATGTTATAAATTAAACTTCATCCCTAAAGTGGTGACACCCGATATGAGAAGAAAGCAGCACCCTTCTGATCATCCCCTAAATATCAATAGCACAAATTTTATCGTATTTTTTAAATCTCAGATAATATGTAAGAGTTTTCTTATTGAAGATGGTTCAAAACCACTAGGCATTACAAATATTATAACCATATTAATTTTGACAATCGTTTAAATAATATGATAAATGATTTAATTTATTTTATATGTTCATATTTTATGGTGTTACATAGACAAGTAGATGAGTTTGTGTATTTGGGAATTATGTTCGATAAGAAGTTGAGTCTGAGAAAGTTATCGAGAAGACGGTGATTGCAGGAGATACGGTGAACGATGTTTTGAAAGCAATCATTTCTTAAATGAACTAGGGCAAGACTACACAACATAATTCTGGTACCAACAATGATGAGTGTGGAAGTGAAGACTGGAAACTGACAGAAAGGGAAAGAAAGTAAACTAAATGCGGCAGAAGTGAGTTCACTTAGACGTATGAGGTTTAAGTGATAATAATGTTGAGAATGAACAAATTAGGAAAAAATATATGGCATATGCAAGCGCAAGTGCTAGGAGTTCCAGAAAAATACCGCAAAAGACTTGGTGCGACCAGGTTAATCAGATACTGGAAGAAGGTCAAGTCAGGAGCCTCAACAATCGGGAAGCTTGCATGCGAAGATGTATGAGTGTGGATGTGGTGATCGGGAGCCACCGTGGATTCTACCTGTTATCAGCCAATCGGGAAAAGATGCGGCCAACGAGCTCTCGTTTGTTTATTCTATTAACGAGCCATACGAAACGTCTTCCTGCTGTATCGTAATATCCAACAGTGAGTCATGTAAACATAATAAACATAATAACAAACGCTGAAAAGGAAGAATTCTTCTGGATGGGTGGGAAATCTTCTCTCCTCATAACCAACCCGCCGAATGGGTAAGGCGGTAGTTGTGTGTTGGGGCAGAAGAGCGCGGAATTTCGTTTTTCTGCCTTCCCTCGCGGAGAATCAGCGTGATAGTAAGTTAGTTATGGTATCACTTACTGTCCTGTTTCCTAGGTTCCTGACTCTGCAGTTGAGCTGTGCAGTTTTGCCCACGAGAGCCGTGACATTTTTGGATGCTGTGGTGTCGAAGAACGGTCCTCGGTCGAGAGGAATCCCGTGGCTCTCCGGCTCCTCCATGTCGTGCTGGCCCAGGTCGAGAGTCTGCTGCCCGGTGGAAGAGGAGCTGTAGATATGGTTTCCCGACGATCCTGAAAGAATAACCCGGAGATTAATCTCGTCACGTTTTTAAGAATATTGTGGGATGTGATTTTTTTATTTTACAATTTTAAGTCATAGACTCGTATAAGGTCACGAAGCTAGCTACTTTGTTGATTTGCGATATCCCGAATTTTGCCTTTAATATTAATCAAAAAGAAATCATTTTTTAATTTTTTAATCATAAAAAAACATTACCTACTCATAATTTCTTACACACGGCACTGTACTGAAATGTAATGTAAGTGTATATTGTAACGAGATGGTAAACAGAAAGAATTGCGCAGTGTCAGAGCTCTTCGAGATTTCTCGTAGACAAGAATACTACACTCTGGAATCATCTAGGGTACTCTGGAATCTTCTGGTGCACTCTTGTAAACGCTGGAAGGGTCAAAAGCTTACTGGGAGTGGAAAGCAAGTCTTTGAATATTCAAGAAACATGTTTTTAAAGGATGAAGAGGGTGCAGGTGAGAATTATTGTTTTGAGTTTTGATAGAAGCCACGTAAATGAAAATATTTTTTTATTTCTTGTAATGTTATTTAAATTTATTAAAAATTTAATTATTTTGTAGATAGGGAATAAAATAATTTAAATCACAATCGCGTTTAATAATAATAACTTAGAAATTCGTAGATGAAGAAATAAATATATATTATTATTAACAATATATTAAATTTACAATAAAAGCGCAGTGTACACAATCGATAGCTGGCGTCGATTTTGTTGTTGCATTACTTTCTAACGTGAAGCGGTCATATATAGGTGTCTCTTTCTCAAATAAATATCGTTCAGGAACACTTTTCAAAATGTTCAAAATTTTTAAGATCACATTACTGGATTTTATCCCTAGAAGGAACTTTAATCATGATGTATTATAGAATCATAGAGAAGAAGCCATTTACATTGTCACGGGGGTATGGAAGTTTTTGTATGGAAGAAAGTAGGTTTGGAATTATACAAAAGTAATATATATAAAACTAACTTTCACACAGTTCTCTGCAAGAGTAGGTAGATAAGATAAACGCCATATTCTCCTATGTTGGTATACCAACTTTGCCTCTGCTACTTACATACACCTTCTCATGCGTGCTCTACGGTTGTTTAGGCTTTTAACAGGGCCATCCTCCAATATTTGTAGTATCTGATCGCAACAGGTCTTTCGCGGATGCCCTCTATTTCTGCTACCTTCAACATTCGCCTCATGTATTTTTTAACCATCTTTTCCTCCCTCAAACGTTTCCTATACATGCAACATCCAAAAAAATTATAGACATGATAGTCAATCAGTGCGCAATGCCAACCGTGCGATAAGATGTGAGCCCTGTAAACACTTAATAAACTTTCATATCTACTATCCCATATAAACAATTTCGTCTCTCTAATAGATCTTGATAAATTCTGGAATTTATAAAATATTTATTTATTCTTTCTAGTAAAAAGTGTAGGCGTGTCACGGGTGTTAAAACGGTAACCTTAAATAACCGACCAAGTGGTAAAACGGATCGGCGCTAAGGGGCCATCTACGTACGTACTTTTCAATAAATAAAACACATGTAGCACATAAATATTTTTTGAGCAAACTTCAGCGGACGCGTACGATAGGGTTGTGGGGGCTGGACCAAGGACCAGTAAGTAATCAATCCTCATCTGTACGTGATTTGGAATAAAATGGAAAAAAGTTCAGATTATCCCAAAGATTTGACCGAGCTTTCGGATGCGGGATTATTCCTACAGTCGGAAACTTTGATTGACTTTTCAGACTTTCAAAGAATGGTATTCTATCAATCCCACAAAAAAGGACTTAAGTTTTTTCATCCCAACTATCGAATAATATAAAACATTTTAAAATATACACATTACTTAAAACATTGAGTGATCGTCTATCATCAATCATACGGTTTCCAGAAATACAAACCATATCAACATTGATATTTTATCTCCATAATCTCCATAAAAATCAAAATTTTAATGAAAAGTTTGCTTATTCAAACACTTTACAATCACAATGATTAACTTTATCAATTTCTCCAAGTTAAATTAATTAATCAAATCAGATTCCTTATTATATATTAAGTACTATGGAATGCCCGAAAAAACACTCACTCTTCCATCTTCTCAATACGCGAATAGGCTGAAAACACAATGTTTTCAGATAAGATATTTATTACAGCTGACGATAAGAGATTTGCTCCTCTCAAAACTATTTCAGTGGTAAAATAATTTTAAAATATTTTAGTGAAAATTAAAATATACATTTTACACCACAAAAGTAATTATTATATTTTCAATTAAAATTATTACTATAAGGAAATTTTATTGGGTAATGCTAATACTTGCTACTGGATATTATATACATCTTAATGACTTTGTGTCTAACCAATGCAAGTATCTAACGAAATAGACCCCTGCAAGAAACAGTGGAACCGGAAAAATCTTTGGATAATCGCGCCCAGTGAAGAAATCGGTGAGTTCCTTCCTCCTTCCCAGCCTCCCTGTTTGGTTGCATCCAACAGACTTAGCTTAAAAACAAATTTTTTAACACTTGCATGATATCGCGATCATGGTCGAATTACTTTGAGGGTATAAACACATGTTTTTACATGTTTTCATATCCTTAGACTTGGAAACCATGCATTTTGTATTGCAATAATAATTACGTTAAAATTTTTTCTCAATTGTTGCATTTTTATCATTATTTGTATTATCTTATATTCTATTTTATAAATTTAAACTCAAGTTGGCTCTTTCAATACTAATAGGTTGATATCAATTCTGGCTTATCTTTTTTATACAATTAAGTTTGACTTCTGCTTTATGGGATCTGATATATGTAATTTGATAAGCATTTGTTCCATTATAGAAGTATCGTCAGTTAAGTTGCATAAAATTCTCTTCATTTACAGCAATTGAGTACTTTACTAGTAGGCACAAAGATAATTAAGTCTGTGGATTGTTGAAATATTTCTAAAAAAATACGATTTATACCTTTTGACCACTTCATAGAATCACTTTATCTTATATTTTTTACAAATTACCGTAAACTTAAATTATTACGTATTTTTATAACTAATCCTTTATATGACCTGAACATCTTCAATTAATGTAGAAGTTATTAGAAAGCAGCTGTCGATACCAGCCTTGAAATAGAATATATTTTTAAACTCACTTCACATTCTCTTTTTAACAGTCCGTAGGATAACATTTAATAACACACTTTATACTTGAATGGACGAACAACTGTATACGAAGTCTTAAAGTATTACTTCCTTTCTACAAATAAATTAGGAAATAATAAAGTTATTGACTGCCATATTGTATCCGATCGCAAATATAACTATGACGTGGAGTTGAAAAATTTCAATTGGAATATTTTTCATTATCCTTTTTTGTATATCATATTTCTTCTGCTGGAAATTTCATTCAAAAAAGAAAAATTGAAAATGATTTCAGTGAATAGCGAGGTTTATCATCTGATTCGAAAATTTATTAAATTGTCGTGAATCGAATCAACGCTTCTGCTCAATTTCTTATGCCTTCGAGAAAGGTCAAAGGAAAGCGAAAAGTCCACGAAATATTTTCGGAACCATCCCTTCTCATATTATTTTATGTGACAAAAATATTTTCTTTTGATCCATTTGTACGAACGGAAAGGCATTGTCGGTGCCTGAATGGAAAAGTTCTCAGGATTGATGTGACATATGTTAGTAAAATAAACTTTTCTCTCTAGATTTTCTTGCAGCTCTTTGACGTTTATATTACGGATCACCTTCTGTTTTATGTTTATTTAAATCAAGGAATCCGGAGCGCGTAGAGAATACTAAATTAAAATTGATGCTGCTGACTTCAAATGTACCATGAATCAACATTAAATAAAGTTCTCAAAGTAAACAAAAATTGTACGTACAGCAAAAATCTTTTTTATTAATATTCCTTTCGCTCTGTCAATTACAAAATAATGTTATTACATGTTATAACTAATGTTCACTTATTGTATAAATTTACTTTATATAAGGCATATGAATATTCAGATAACCTCATATTCAATACCTGAAAGATAAATTCGTCAAGAAATCTAAAAAACTTTTTCCAAAATGTAATACAAAATAAAAGTTTCTGTGCAGTTTCTATAAGCAGCTCTCTGGCCAATTTGTTTTATTTTTTCAATAGATAAATCATATAATTTCTTTTATAATAATTTTGAAACATTGTTTTTAAAGAAGAGACAAAAAAGAGAAAAAAGAAAAGAAGAAAGAAAAAAAACAACAACAAAACAAATAACAATATATCAATTTATGTTTATTAAATCTATTTATTGTTCAATGAATAATTAAAAATTCACTCAAAAACCACATTCAAATAGAGTAGCTTGTTGGTCTTGTGGTTAAGACAATCGCCTCCTGATCCAAAGGTCGCGAGTTTGAACTTCACTCCAGACCAGCAAGTTAGTGCTATTTTCATAGCCCAAGCTATTAGCTTAGTTTGAAAATAGTAAAAATATTGATGTGATACGTATTCCGTGTTCGCATCTCTATTTAAATAAAAAAACTTATAGAACACTTTAGCTAAAAATGTTGAGGTATTACAATTATGGTGGGTCATTTCATATTTTTTTGAACAAAACGTTGTATTAAAAATTTTAAGTTTACCTTTATTTGTAAAATTTTAAAAATGTTAAAATTTTTTAGCGCTATACAAAAACTCTACACTCCTATCGTGTCGTTTTATTATTCGTAATTACTGACAAACACTTTTACCTTTTTATATTTAATAATAATCTTATATAGTATGACACTTCGATCAATTTCAAACTTTCTAGATTACACTCGCTTAAGAATTCACTTAATAAATCTTTTAACTCTGTCCATCGTAGATGTCACATTTTCTCAAAACAAAATGTTGCCCTTTGGTCGTGCGCGGCGTCTTATATACCCATCAAGACTCATTGCTTATATCTGGTGTTTTCTAGAATCACTCGCCACATGGAACAAAGTGCGCGTACCTTCGAGGAACCTCTGTGTTACCCATACCGATCAGGAACGTTGCTGAATATTCGATAGAATTGTTTTATACCATCAAAATCCTCATATTTATAGGAGTGCAACACTTAGGTTTCTTTATTATCGTTGAATTCAATTATATGTAATCTCGTTTTCTAATACATGTACTTTGTCTGTTCTACATGTTTTGTTTCTTGTCTCTTCGTGCGATGCCCAACATATATGACATATTTTAATGCTACTTTGCAATACTGTACGTTTTTGGATATCTTTTTGATGAGAGAGTCCATGTTTTCCTTTTTACTTATCGTCCAATCCATCGCCAAGAAAATAAACTTAAATTATACTCTAGAAAGGCAAACAATTTATGGACGAATATCAGCCGGAAGTCAGCCAGTGGTACTCGTGAAGAATCAAAAGGCCCCAAAAGCGAAGAAATCATCAAACTCAGCGGAAATGCGCGCCCGTGAATAATAAAATATAAAACAAAAAATTGGGATACCCCTATCGAGCAGGGGATAAAACACGGCTGAAAAGGTACAGATACACATACTTATTAGTGGCATGCTCATTACTAGCAATGTGAGTACACACATGCCACTAATAAGCAAGGCCTAAAGAAGGTCGATACTGCGCATGCTCACGTGTCACTAATAAGCATGTGTATCAGTAGCTTTATGATGATAATATTCTATCAACTCACGAGGAGGGGTACGATCGAATAAAATATTTGTATTGCTAATTTATTATTTCTTTAAGTCAATATAATTTTTTTTTGTTAAAATAAGGAGTTTAAAGAAAAAAATAATGATAATTATTAATTAAAGATTTTGTGTCCACCCTTTTTTATATACATGTAATAAATGTACGAGTATAGTGACGTCTTCAGATTACATATAACATTCAAGTTACTCGAGTTATGGTACTAAAACACTCAATTTAACTCCAACAACTCCATGTAGGTATAAGATGTTTCTTTCTATAGAAGCGGGCGCTTGTATTTAGAGGAGTATCGTGGTGAAATGAATTAATTTTTATACATGCGCATATGTATGATTTTATTTTTAAAAAAAGGTTTAAAATTATTAATGCGATTTTGATAAAAAAAATACCTTAAACGAATTTAAATTTTTTTTTTTGGGAATGATTTTTCTGACCTCATCCGGTAGATTGTTAAAATTATTTTTTAGATATGCATAATGATATTGATTAAATAAGGTATTGCAATTTTGTGGGTATTATGTGTATTTTTGTCGTGTGCGATTTTCAGTTGTAAAAAAGCTTGTTTCTTACATTAATTATTTGTATTATTGTATGTTTCCAGACTAAAACAATGAATTTAAACATTTTGAATACTTCGAATATAAGGCGTGTTGAATTATCCATTTGTTTTTTTAAAATATTATTTTGATTATAACAAAACTTCTCCCTATTGTACGATTGTTTTCTAGGTATGCTATAAAACAGTATATTTATAATCAAGATATATTATAGATGTCTCATAGAGACGAAGCTATATTTTGTATAGGAAAGTAGGTATGGAAGTCTTTTCGGATGTCCATAGGGCTTACAACCTATCGTACGGCTGACTTAAGTGATTAGTATTTTTTATTTCTTCTTGTTTGTGCCATGAAGTTCAGTCAACAAATTTTTATAATTTATGTATATCTTACTGACTTGTATTTTTCCTAAATAGATGTTAGATGTTTTAACTGATGTGACGTTTCCCTGTACATTCTGTGATTGATTTTTAATAATATTGTGGAAGATACCTTACCTTATGCCTATCCGGACTCGTGAGGACCAATTGCACTAGAGACGATCCACCAATGGTAGACCGCGGGCACCGATGTACCTTTCATTATTCTTTCTTCGAACACCGAACAAGACGGTCAAAATATTTTTTTATTCCACAAACTATACTTTTTTAACATGTCCTTGCAATAAATTCGACATTTAACCAACCATGAGTATTTTCTGTTTATTCTATACATCCAACTCGTCAACCATTCACAGCTTTCTGTTGTCCTTTGCGCACCACACTGTATTCGATTCACGCAGCGTGCCTTCAGCGACCACACACAAAATGTGCCAGGAGATTATATTTCAACAGATGAGCACTGATCTTCCCACGAACTCGCAACTTTCATTTCATTTACATATATACATCAGCATATCGCGAAATTTATACACGAGGTAATTAAACATCTGCCAAAGCAACCTATTGGTCGGTGATAATTAAACATCCAGATCATTTTATAATCAGGTATTATCAAATCCCCTCACCTTTGCTTGGGCTGCATGATTGCCTTAAAAGTTTTCCCATCTTCATTATTCATACGTTTAGCAGAAATCTTCGGTACTCGTTTCATTGGCATATTCCTTTTGCTCCAGGAACTTAATCGAATTTAACTCCGGAGAATTTCCAAAGTGTAGGAACACTCCATCGCCCTTCCCGTTATCCGGAGACTGGAAATATTCTCAGATGAAACGTGAAGATGCTCAAATGGAAAATGACTTTATAAAGTTAGTTAGGAATTCATGACTTCGGTGTTTTCTTAATTCGTTTACATTAAAAGTTTTTTTTAATTTACATGTTAAGAGATAACGACAAAATCATTTTGGATTCAAAATTGGTATTGAAAATTCGCAGTATCTATTATAACTTAGCTACATAAATTTATGACGATGAAAAGACATCCTCACTTAGTGCTAAATTTAAACATCAAAAACATTTAAATATCAAAAGTCTACTCTGAATTAAAAGTAAATATGTTGTTTTTAACTGAAATTAATTCTGAACTTATCTGAAACGTCATAATGAGTTCGATAAATAAAAATAATAAAGAATATATTGAGTTTGTTCAAAGTTTTCAAAGAACACAGTGCATACTGGATTTTTATCCCGAAGAATCTCATTTACACATATAAAGGATATTGCTTTAATGAATCCAATCCAAAGATACCTCATTAGTGACATCTGTATTTGATTAAGGAAATGAAAAAGCTTTGGACGCCGGTGGCTCTAAATGATAATTACAACACAAATGTGAAATGGGTTATAAAACTCAAATACATATATATATATATATATATTATATATATATATATATATATATATATATATATAACATCCAAAAAATTTGACAGATATGCTACTCTATCAAGGGTTGAAATGGTGAATATACATAGTGTCAAGTGATCACTTGAGCCAGCCGTACAATATGTTGTAAGCCTTATGAACACCCAAAACCTTCGATGCCTAATTACTTTTCCAAAAAAAAATATAATTTTGTCTCTATTACACAACTTTAATAAAATCTAAAAAAAAAAAATTGAGGTTTATCTAGAATTAAAAAAAATTATATATTTATGATTGATATAACAGTTGTATGATTACTTCAATTTACATTGAATTAAAATTTGTAGTATTTGTACTACACGGTGAGTTATTTTGCTATTACTACAGTTTAAAGACAAGCAGTTGCCTCGTGATCAGGTGCTATGAATAATATGTGTAATAAATAACATTTGATGATGAGAGTGATTTTTATATAAACTAAGACAAGGTTTTCTAACTAACTATCTCAGTTATAAATTGTAAATTATTTTGGAATTAACTCGTTGTCCTAAGCGACATAAACGAAAAATAATTTTTGCGCCACAAGACGACGCCACAGAAACTGAGCGTCGCATTGTCTTCTGGGTGTAATTTAATCCACGTGTGAGACGACACGTGCTTAAGCCGAAATATTTGTCGCCGAGGCAGCCACGGTATTTCTCACAGGGTTGCTAAAAATTAGTTTTTCTGAATCAAAAAACGATGTGAAGAAGTAACATATTGTACTAGTAATTTAAAGCAAATCACGGCCCACTTCGAGACAAGACTTCAAGTTCAAGACCCACTCGTGATGAAAATAGTTTAACCTACTTTTCCTTTTCAATTTTTTTTTTCATAATCTGGGGTCAGTTCTTTTTATTCACACTCATTGCAATGATGAGTTTTCTAATTCAGTCTATAAATGCTGTAACGGGATCGCGACGATGGGAGACTAAATGAAATGTATTAAAACAAACGTCTGAAAATAATTAACTTTTTATTTATCACCAAAGGTCAAATCACTTTTGAAAATCTTTAATCAGTAGAACATTTTAAAACACCGTCCTTGTTGCACTGGTTTGTTATCGGGAATACGTAGGTAGGTACTCCTTTAATTTTTTCGTTGCTTGAATATAATATGCACTCAATCACCGCCCGTTGCTTCGCTTAACTTGTCACTTTTATGTAAAGAATTTGGTTAAATATCCAAAATGGCCTCCATCAAACGTCAAAACAAACTAATAAAACTAAACTCGCAACCCGCTTTTATAAGAAACCGTATTTTTGCGAATTTTCCGAGATTTTCTGTGTATTCTAGATCCTTAAATTAATTTACAATTTGTTCTAAACGTTTAGCGTTTTGGGAAATCCTTAATTATATACATTTTTTTATACAGTTTCGGGCTAATACTATATATTATGGTATAGGTGCCCAAAAATAGTTAGTAAAACTGACAATGGATAGCAGAGTTGTAGAATAGAAGTAATTAAAATAATATGGCCATAATTCAGATCATTCTTGAGGTTCGTAGATTTAAAAAAAATTGGAATATTATACCTATCTACGCAAACAGTCATTGAATTTATGATAATAGACGGCAATGGAATATAATGAACCCTAAATATTTGCCCATTTTGATTCTGTTTGTTCGTCAAAATTTTTGTTTAAGAATCGCCCGAAAAATTTATATTTATCCCACCTGTAAAGTGTACCCAACCACTCTTGTTTATTACATTATTTTATTATTTTTTTAAATAAATAATGTTCCACCACGGTTATGTGGAAACAGTTTTTTTTTTTAATTGTGGTTAATACGTAACTAAAACATATTTGCAATAATTTTCGAGATCGATTTTTGAGCAAAAAACTTTGTAAGAAAAGATATAGGTCGAAACCATTTTTAATTAATTCCTATGGAAAAAATTTGTTTGATATTCATCCGTTTTGATATTCATCCGTCCATCAGGAATGGATTTATAATGAATATCGAGGGTCTGCTGTACTATTGTGGCTTTGTAGTTGTATGCAAAAGATCTCATTGGTTAACCATATTACTAATGAAGAGATAAAATATATGAGAAAGGCAAGAGAACTAATAACAATTATCAAATACAGTAAAGCTGCTGACTTCAGAAACATTACCGCTATGAGAAATTATGTTTGCAGTGGAATATAGAAGGCAGGTAGGCATAAGTAGTAAGAGGTCGTCATGGCCGCATGACCTCAAAGTGTGGTTCATTATCCAAAATGACGAAGATCTTATCCATCTTTCATAGAATAAATAAGCACACGGCAACTTTTATAGAAGATGGCACATGAATATGACGAATTTATTATGTGCTAGCACTGTGTGTAAAAGAGAATTCTACCGATTTTATAATATAAAATAACACGCTATAAATTATTTCAATTTTATTACCAAAAATAAGATTAAAATTCTACCTCTAATTTTACCAAATAAATTTGTCAGTCAATATTCCAGACGTAAATTATAGATGAATAGATAATATTTGTGTTTGTCAACAAAGCTGGAAGAGATTATTTTAAAAACGTTGGAAATTTACGGGGAATTGGAATACGACAAAAGTATTGATTAAGTGGTATTAACACTAAAAGCAATTCATCTCCAGGAGATTGTCGATTGTACCTAGTATTTTTATAATATTATTTAACCCTATCATTCAATACTTATTTTTCATGCGCAGTAATTGTTGAGGTTGTTTCAAAAGGTTATTTCATTTTTCCGTATTTTTTGTTCATTGTCAATTAGAAATCAATGATCAACTATATATCCAACGCTTTACAAATAACTCCTATCAATGTCTTGATTAACCGTTCCGTTTTGATTAACATTACAATATCATATTGTCAGGAGATTCTCAAATCTAGTAAAAATCAATGGTTTTCGAACAGTCTCGATATTGTATAATATTTTAGAAAGATCTAAAAGCCGGTCGAATTCGCGAATACATACCAGAAGATTGGCGAAACTGAGTCCTTATAAATTGCTTAGCGGTCCTAAGATGTTTCTTTCAGTCAGTTCAGAATTTTTTTTGAGAAGCGATAGAAAGCCATAGTCAAGGCGTAAAGATAGCGCACTGTGAATCCGTGCAATCACACAAATACAAAGTCACTGGGCATAAATTTCAGCTGCTTATCTATTCCTGTATTTGTTTGGTAATTTATTTGGTAACGTTAATCAACCTTACTAACTAAATCATGTCATAAAGTAACGGAACTAAGATAAAATTTATCGTATCGACCCGATTTCTCGAAACTTTTGGTAGGTATATATTCGCGTATTCGATAGGCTTTCAAATCCTTCTTAAATATTCTAAAATCTTTCAAATCGTTCTCAAAACCTATGTACGACCGAGTACATTTTTTTAATAAATAAAGATACAAGCACGGAATACGTGTCGCATTAGTATTCTAACTATTTTCAAACTAAGCTAAAAGTCCGTACTGTGAAACTAAAGACTAATTTTCTGGTGTCCTTGATCGGTGCTAGAATCACCGTCCCTAGACGAGCATCATAACCACTACACCAATAAGCTCTTGACAACAAGTTTTCCATTTTAGAATATTGTGACAATATGTATTTAGATAAACTCAAAAAGCACACTGATGATTTGGGATAGTTGGAAAGAAAATTAGTATTTTAATTATAAATTCATGAATTTTGGTTATTAAATAAATGTATAGGGATTTTGTTGGTTAACGGATAATGAAATACTAAGCTATTCGCTTTACACTTGTTATCCCCAGAAACTGACAACTCACTCATTTTAAATCTGTTAGCAGATTAAATCAGTTGCTTAAATTATGTAAATATTTACAAGAATTCCTTTTTTTGGCTCTCTTCAAGGCAAAAGTGTTTTTCTTGTACATCAAAATTTCCATTTTCTTAAGCGTTCACATTCTTTGCATCAATCTTTATCACATTACTTATAAATCACTGACCTTGAATTCTATCTTTAAATAATGCGTGAAGCACAAGACTTGCAAAAAATACAAATTGCTATAAAAATGTTAGTTTATATTATCAGTTTGGCTCGGCTTTATCCAGAAGTGCAAGACCAATCAATACTGCGAATCTATAGACATCAAAATATGTCAATATTTAAAATAAAATTATAAATATTTTCTTAAAGTTTTGATCTGGCAAACATAAAACAAAATTAGTGGTAGTTGTCTTTCCAATAAGCGTTTTGTTAAAATAATCTTGTATATATAATGACTTCTGATATAAATAAAAATAAAAAAAGGCATGTTTTCGTAATTTTTTTTGTACACATGTTCGTATAAAAAAAATTCATAAATAAATGCAAAAACATTGACTGTTTATAAAATTTATTTTGACATAATTTTCAATAAAAATCAATATTTTCGCATTGTATTCGTTATACACATGTGTGGTGGCGGTCGAGAGCCGTCGCGAGTCTAGCCGCACGCGTTTGATTTGTGTCCACAAATCAGGGCTCGATGCGGCTAACCCGGGTCTGATCGTCACAAGTTAGTACCACCACTCTGTCGCCATCTATTGATTGTAACAATACAGAACAACATGTAACTATGAATATCATTTGCACCCTGCACCTCAGTCCACCTCTGCGGTACTCATCTCATACACACTGGTCACACAATACACGCCATATGCAGATACGATAGGACACCTCTGGATGGGTGGGAATCCTTTCCAAACACCACACACTTTTCCCAAATGTTTATAGATACCTACAGTCAGTAAGTACAAATATATTAATTATATACTCGACGATAAATGTTCTATGAATAAAACACAACATTTTTACTTCACATAATGACACTTTAATTAAACAAATTAATTGAAATGTCATTGTGTGAAGTAAACAACGTTGTGTTTTATTCATAGTTATTTACAATGAACTTCCACAAAGTTAATCACGAAAATTTCGAAATATTATGATAAATTTTCTTCAAGGAACAATGACATTCATATATTTTTTAAGTTTACGGAAATGAAGAGGCGTATTTACGGAATATTTGTAATACCAATATTCCTACTACACATTTTCAACTTAATACACAATTAGTAAAGCACTTGTGCTATGAAAATAAGAGTAACTTGGTAGTCTCTGGGACGAGGCTAATACCTTTGGCCTTTAGAGAACTAGACCAACAGATACGTATTTTAATTGGGTATCTTTGGGATTTTATGAGGTATATTAGTTTTATGTTTCAAAACAATGTAATATACAAAATAAATATTTTAATCATTTTTTCATGTCTTTTATGTTTGACCTTTATAGGGATAAATATTTTTCTTTGTACAGCATTTTTCTGTTTTTATATATACTCGTACTTGTAGATTTATTGACCTTTTAAGAGTATTTTATTAAAAGATTTTTTTTAAATTTTCGCATTGGTACTTGTCTTAATTATACTGAAATCAAAATAAATCTGTAGAATTTCAAAAAATTATGATGGTCAATGAAATGAAGAAAAAATATTGTACAATGAAATGAAGAAAAAAAGAAAAAGGAAAAAGAAAAGAAAAGAAACTCAATGAAATGCCAGAGGATACAAGAAAGGATGAAAAACATAAAAATTGAAATAAACCTGTTACGTATGTACGATATACGTAAAAGACACATTTTATCAATCAATATATACTTTGCTACTTATGATTTGCTTATTATTTATGAGTAGTAAAGAATAAATAAATGTATTTCAAATGTCGTTTATTTTTTGCTACTCTTTTTTAGGTTATTAGAGTAAATTGGAAAATGCATTCAACTAAAATTTCTTCTCAAAAGTCTGTGAATTAAGGTTTTCTCATCAAATTTAAATTACATTGGCACAATTACTGTTTAGTGTATTTAAACCTGACGATTTTTTTGGTTCACGAAAGCCCAGCCGGCGTATTTGATCTGCGCTCGGAGTCATCCACACATTTCATTTTAATTGGATGCAGGAGCACAAAGGGCAAATCAAAGAGATGGCGGTGAAAAAGGCGACGACAAAAAGTACACGACAGATGAAATAAAACTCGGAAAGTAATGCGACTGGAATGCGGGAGATGGCGCCTCGTTTCGGGTAAAAATAGTTTTGTTTTTCCGAATATTCTTAGCGAATCCGCTTCGCTTCGTGTGGCTTATCATTCGACCATTGCTCTCCTCCTTTGTCTGCCTGGGTGGTCTCGCAGATGTAAATCCACAGACAGAAGATAAACAGCGGTTCATGGACCGTGAACGCAGATATTCCGTGTTTCGTGAAATGCACTTTGCTACGAAATGTAATCACCCCGCAAGTATTCTATAATAATTAAATTGTATTTATCTTTCGAAAAGTAGTTTGACTTACTTATTTATTTGTGCGTATACGGTGTAAACTAGCATTTATAAATGATTGAAAAAACAACAGAAGACAACGGCCTTTCCGCGCAGGGGTAGGCAGAGAGAATAGAACGCCATATTCTTCTATCTTGTACATCACTTTTGTTTCGACTATTCAAGCTCTATAGTTGTTGAGGCTTTTAACGGAGGCATATTTCAATATTTGTAGTATTTGATCATGTCAGGTCTTTTGCGGGCGCCCTTAACAACAACTCCTCCCATATATTTTCTTGACCATCCTTTCCGCGCTTATATGTTCTATATCACGAAACCATGTCAGCACTTCTTTCTTTATTATGTCTACCATAGCCAGCATAATATTAACTTCTTATTTGTTCATTCCTCCACATTTTTACTGATTTCAATCTACTGGATGCGTAATGTCACTATGGCTTTTCAATTTATATATGGACAATTGTATGAAAGAAATGAAGGAACTAGAAGTGAAGAACTGCCTACTATATGCAGACGATGCAATATTAGTGCCTATAAGGGTAGCTGATCTTCAGTGCCTGGTGTTTTTTATTTTGTATTTTTTAGATTCCAGAGATATTCCGTTGAGTAGTGACGGGTTTTTTTTATATTCATCTCAGAAACATCTCAAGGGGATATTGCTGCTTTTGCTTTTGTACCCCTTATATGATGTAACACATTAATTCAATTTCAATTATATTAATCAATAATTCAAATTAGATGATTCAGTCAGAAACACAAAAAAAATCTTTCATTCAAAAAAAATTCAGGATACGAACCCGGAACATTTCCTGTCAAAGTAACTTCGATTTAAAATATGTTGTCTATTAAGATTGCGAAAAATATAGGACTAACGGCATGTAGTGAAAAAAAATTGTAGGTTTCCATTAAGTATCTATCTTCTAGTGAGAGTTTTCTGGGGTATCCTGCCTGTGTGTATGCGACCAATATTTTTCGTTATTCGAGGATCGATATTCATTCCAATTTTTTTTTTATCGTAAAATAAAATTCATAATTTGAAACCTAAAAAAGTATGTGATTTCATAATAAAACTAATACTTAAAAATTCACTTGATCTTCTTTCATCTCAAGTTAAGTAATACCATTTTGTTTTTCATGCTGCACTTAAAATTATTGCGAGGTTTTTTATGCACCTTAAAAAATATGATTTAAGATAAAATAATAAATGTAAACGTTCATTGATATTATAATCTTTTTGGTAACGATAGTGTAACAGGTAGAGGAAGAGCTAGCGACTGCCAGACTTATTTCATAGTATAGAGCTGAAATAATTTCTGTTGATATATACGTCTTTTTTATAGGAAGTAAGAAGATTTGGATATTATGATATTTGAGTTCGGGGTGTTTTGGCAGATAACAGGTACTACAATGTGTAAGTAAAACTTAAAAATAAAACACCTTATTTTTTAATACGTTCAATGGTACAGTACTGTACAGTAGGTATTGTAAACCCATATTAATTATTGCCAGACGCTTTTTGCGGGTAATTTCTTCTGCCATACGCTCTGAAGCTCTGTAAATAATCAGGGTACTTCTTACCTCATAGTTATAAATATGGTATTCATATATTTTATTCGGGGCGCTATTTAACGATATAACCTGATATCTTGTACTAAAATGTTTTACTTACAAATTTGTTTGTGCCTGTATAACCTTTGTCATTATTTGCCAAAATACCCTGAACTCAAATGTCATAATATCCGAACCTTCTTACTTACTGTAGTGTACATCTACATAAAATATTTCAGGTGTGATACTATAACGTATGTCTGGTAACAACGGTCGCTGGTTCCTCCTCAATAATCTTAAGGCAACAAAATTATCCGTAAGTGCTTAAGTGCGTAAGTGTTCCAAAGTGCAAGTAGCGCCTTCGGCAAACTAAAATCACTCGTATTTGAAAAACCAAAAACTGCGCAAATGCGCCAAAGCGTTAGTCTACTGTTCCATATTATTGCCCGCACCGTTGTTATATAGCCGCAACCTAAAGTGCTTAGAGAAATACCACAACAGACGCTTGAAGATAAGATACAAAGTGAGAACAGCGCAGATGAATCTTAAGTGTCCTGAAAGAACCAAACATTTTCATTGTTAAAACAACGATCCTGAAGCACCGATTATGATAGGTAAAATACTGCATATGTGCGGATGATAAAAACTTTATCTGAAAAGTTTTTTACCCACTTAAATAACAGGGTGGACAAAGAAAAAAATTCAAATAAATTATAGGAAGTATCAGAAGAAAAGTATCACAGAACCTTGCTGAGAAATGGTGCAATAGTGTGAATAAGTTAATTGCGCCGGAAAACTTGGAAATGAGTTGCCGCAACATAAAGAAAAGTGTGAATATCTTAGAATCGCCTGTCCAATGAAAATATCTTCACAACACTGTCCATACCATGGTCACAATTCTTGGCCAAGAGTTTAGGTGTCTTTTAGAACTATAATATTTTCCTTTTTTTGTTTTTATATGTTAATTATTTTGGTAACTTTCTTGTCTTAATCTTATTCGAAACAACTTTTTTTCCTTTGGCACAAATTCGGGCATTACATGCCCATACGTTTTGTGCATGATGGTATAACATAATTTCATTTAAATAATATCATATTATGTATTGTATATTGTACTGTTGTAATGTAGAATATATTATTGTATTATAAAAGGCAAAATCATTCAACGAAGTTGTATGATTAAACTCTGTTATATCAATGATTATATTGTCAATTGCAATAAAATTTTCTTTTTTTATTTTGATTAGCAAGTTAGTTGTGTTTTCAAATAACAAGCGTTTAGCTTATTTTGAAAGTAGTATGAATATTGATGTGACTCTTATGCTTTAATTACGTCTTTGTACGTATTGAAAAAAAAACAATAAAAAGAACATTTAACATCGAACTATTCGAATTTGAAGTTTTGAACTAAGCTTATGGCTCCAGAGTATCTTTTTAATGCACAGAAATAGAATTGACTTTAAATCCGATGTTCTCATATGCCTTCACAATTTAATTCAGCGATAATTGTAGGTCTTTGATATTACTTGCAAAGTGACTTGCATGATGTCAGCAAAGCGAAAGTTTTTTAATATCCCTCTGTTTATATTTCACATGTGTTTGGCTAATTTCGTGAATAATTCCTCGGAGTGTTAATTGTACACCATCGATGAGAAAACTACCTTGTAACCCACTTTTTCTTATTTCAAATTAATCAGTTGCAATCGACGTCCCTACGTAAACTCGGAAGTCTACCAAAAATGCATTTTTCACTTTTTGTATCAATACATGGAAATATACACTTCTCCGTAACAGAAAATTAAAAACAAAATTCTGCTTTTTCCAGACAAAAAACTGACGTAAAAGAGGAGACGGTTTTTGTATGTAAGGCTAAACTTTTTAAATCTCTTTTGTAAAATTTATTTTTTTACGTGTCTTAATTTACATAATCACCGTAGAAATTTTTGGAATAGTTCTGGTTATATTGTTTATATTTTATTTAAAAACTATATACATTCAGTCAGGTTAAATTTTCATAGGCCTATTAAATAATAAGCGAACACTTATTATTTATTAGGTTATTGTACGTTTTCATTTTATTTTTTATGCCTATTTCGCATGAAACCAAAATATATTTAGTGTATTTTAATAGAAATACAGTAAATAGAACCTTTACTAAATGCCATAACCCCAACCAAAAGCCAAAAAGGTTCATGGACAGCTGAAAAAAATAGTTACGCAACATTTAAATTGCGGTTCATTCTGATTATGTAACTCTCTCTCTCACCTGAACAATGCTGAATCCAAAAAATCTCGAACAGTCGCTTCCTAGGAAACTTTTTTCTGTTCAGCAGAATCAGAGACGGATATTTTGGTTTAAGTTTCCATGCCCTTTATTGGAATAATAATACATCAATATTGTTCGCATATTCATTTACATGGATTACGATTCAACAATTTATTTTTATTTCTTAATATTAATTTAAAACATGATATTATAAATACTGGACTCATAAAGCTTCTTTCTAGAGGATTGTCTGCAAATTCATAAATATATACAATTGATTTTTAAAACAATACACGTTCAGTATCGGCTTTTTTCAGCGTATTTCAGAGAAATATGGGGATTATTGAGTGGTACTCACTCGATTCGGTGCAACATGAAGTGTTTATATAGCATCAAATAATTTTTTGAATTTATTCGTTGAAAATATTTATGCTGGGTAGCCTATCTACATACAATTTTAGTTTTTTTGAGGAAACAACGGCTGGATGATAAAAACCCATGTTTATTATTTCAAAAATTTCCAGAGAAATTTCAAACAGATTTATCGAATAGTTTTGTTTTGATGCTGTTAAAAAATGTGTGTCTAAGGAGACATTTAAAGGACAAACATTTAAAAAAAAAGCAATATTAATATTTGTATCGTTTTTTCGATGCGAAGACGTATGAGGAAATTATTTAGTGGTGTTTGATAACTATTATTGGTTTAATAAATGCATGGCCAAATATTCGATTTGATGATGAGCGCCTGAGCTGCAAAATTGAAATGACTACGGAAGATTAGGTCAAAAAAAGTTTCTGCGGCGTTTTGTGACGGTTTATGAAACATTTATCCATCGCCACATGCCAGAAATAAAATATAAATAGAAAAAAATGGCACCTCACCTAGCAAACCTGCTGCAAATTATTATAATTACTCCTGCTGTATTATATTTTAATTTTTATAAAAATGTCTTCGACATTTTTTTACCTGGTATTTTTGTTACAACAATATTAAAACAAATTGGCAACTGACACATTCAAATTCTGATTGTATGCATTGCAGTATTACAAGTGGTCACTCAGTAAACAATTCACATAGAAATGGTGAGGAGCAGTTTTGCAACAATATGAAATAGTCTATTCGCATTATCATGTTGTGAATTTTAGAAGTTTTTATGTTTATAACAAATTCGCATGAAGATTGAATGAAGGGTTAAGTTTCATAACTATTAGTAAGATTATATTTATTGAAAGCTCCATTACAATAAAAATGTTACCCTTAATTCGGCAAAAGAAGTATAACTTCAAAAATTTAAGTTAAAAATTCGTTATTTTGTCAACAACAAAAAATCACTTGCTGCCTTATAGATAATGTTATAAGTAAAGTGTGTGCAAAATTTTAATAAAATCAGTTAAGCAAGTAGTTTTTGAGATATCATCTTCAAAAGTTTAAGAAGGGAGTTATGGGAAAAATGCGAAAGAATAATATAATTCGTTTAAAAATTCACATACCACGTTTCCAATAGTTATAACTCTGTGTGTAATTTTAATTTTTGAATGAATTTTGACTCAAATTATTCTTAGAACTTCAAACAAAGACATAAAGATTCTCAAATATGATTTCTTGAAAATGTTAAGGTGGTGTTACCCTTTAGGTATATCCCAATCTCTTTCTTATTTTGTTTAATTCTTCATTGGATTAAATAGTTTGCGTTTTGCAGTAAGATGGCGTCTTATATACAAATTAACGTAAAAAAACATTTTTTCTGAATATCTTACAATATTTACCTGCCCACCTGTATAAAACTTCTTAATCCTTTTTTCTTATATGCTTATTAAGGGTTGTTTCGTATGACGGTAGTTTATGTTTATACAATAAAGGATCTCGCATCGTAGACAATGGAGGCACAGCCACCTTTGCAATGCATACAGGGAGCGATAATGTGATTTGTTGTCAATTAGTCACCATACGAACACAGCGCCGAACCATTAGGCCGCACATGTTCGCTGTATGTGAGTGAAATGTGGTCTAGCTTTCAATTCAATGGTCCACGTCGATGGAAACAATGCTCCCACGTAAGCAACTAAAGAACGGAAGGTGTAATAAATGCTGGGGAGCATTTGTTCTGATAATGAAATCCATCAGGATATACCAAATCTGTCTATCAATAAAAATAATTAACAATGCACTGCACATTTCTTCATTTTGAATTAGTTTGAAGTCATATATATTCAAGAACACATTCATATTTGTGAAGTTGTAATTTTTCAGAACAAAGTTCTGTGAAATTTTAAAACCAAATTAATTAATCAATTAGAAAGACATACAGAAAAATCTAATTCACGAAAAAATATGAGGTTACTACTGGGATACGAACCCAGGCCACCTCCTTTCCGGGGCCGGTATAATATCTGTTGTATAAAATGTATGTCCAAATAAAATGAATTATTCGCTTAATTCTGGCGTCCATCTAGCGGTGGCATTGCAAAGTAATTTCAACTACCGTATCAAAAAAAGTGGATTGCTCTATGGACAAATTAATAATTAATCAATTAATAAAAATGAGAACTACATATAAGGTCGATATATTCACGGAAACATAGAGGGTTGCTATAGCTTAGTGGTCAGAGCACCGGCCCCGGAAAGGAGGTGGCCTGGGTTCGAATCCCAGTAGTATCCTAATATTTTTTCGTGTATTAGATTTTTCTGTATGTCTTTCTAATTGATTAATAAATTTGGTTTTTAGTTTGAAGTCATTCAATCAAGTGAAAAACATTCATAATATTATTAAGTTAAGTACTTCACCTGTCGATGGGAGATTGTGTTACTCTCAAAACTTAAGTAGTAAAATATAACAATATTTTTAAAGTCACTTAGAGGTAACAAAATTAATGTTTTTCATCTTATTTAATGATCACAACATCACGAATAACATTGTGTTAACGCCACATCCACTTATAGTTTGAAGTCTTTATTTAATCAACTTCAATAAATCAACTTTTTTCTACTGTTTACCTACAAAGTTAAGTATAAATTGATATTCTACATTAAGTACCGTCATAGGTTTTAATTGTGTGTTTTTTTTCATATATTTATGTAGGTACTTGTATACTTATCACTCTTATAATTCAATTATTTCTGTTAAGTGTTACTTTATTTTACATTTTTTCTCACTAAAGCGGGTATTAAGGCCCAACTACTGTAACGAAACACGTCACAAAAATAACCGAGACTCCATTATTGTCATCCCATAAGGAATCAAACCCAAAATATCCTGTATGGAAATTTCGTGGTCATATCCATCGGACAAAAGACCATATAAAAAAAATATATTTCATGTATCTTAGACGCATGAAAATTAATATATATTAAGTTTTCAAGAATACCGACATGAAGTGAATTTTAATTTTGATTATATTTAATTACACTTTCATTATAAATTATATTCTTTTTGAATAAGTATATTTAACAAGCCTTCAATACCTACAGTTTACTTTTCTATTTCGTTTTGAGTTACGATAACATTTATATCTTCCTAACTTATTATCGTCCTTAACTAACGATCCGTTACAGAAATGGATAAGTACCTAACCGTAAAAAAAACAGGAAAGTGATGTTTCTTAAGTTAAGCTATTCAAGCTGCTAACTAGGTAGCAGTCCGTATTAACAAACCATTTCACTCTATGAAATAATAATTACAGTACTCGAACCGTTCTGAGAAAAAAAATATTACGAGACTAGCTGTAATCCGGTCCAAAAATGACGGTACTTTTAAATGTCAGTTTCTAAAGCATGAGTACTTATTTAAAAAAGAAAAAATAAAGGAAAAGAAAAAAGTTTAAAAAATAAGAAAAAAAATACGGACAGGTATACAGACAGACAATAAAATTATTATCATTGGTATAAATATTACGTTGTTATTTTATGTTCATCACGGTACCGTCGTCATATTAAAATTGTCAGTTGTTAGTGTGTGTGACATTTTACAATACACTTTTTTTACCCATCAGTTGGTACACAATTTCATGTCATTTTCTTTCAGCGCAAAATTGTCAACATACAAATAGCCGATTACCTATAACATTGGGTCCCGTGAGATATTTTGACATACTTCATAATTTTATCAGCTTTTTATGGTTTTACCTGATTTACATATTTGCCATATACAATCAAATCATTCGTGATGAATGTTTTGATATTAAACAGTTTCTTAAAAAAGTTTTTAACATAGTGTCAAAATAATATTTTAATTAATTTAGAATCTATGATTAATTTTGGATTAGAATCACGCTGCTTTTGAGAAAGCAAATTTTAAACAATCAAATATTATAATAATTTCGTTGTACGTCTGTTGTAAGGTCCGGAAATTTCGAAAATTAAAACTTAGGGTAATTAGAGTGTGGGGCTAGTATTTAAATCAATTTACAATGCATAAGTAATTTTGGTTTGGAATCACGATTTTTTTGAAAAAGGATAATATAATACAAATAAAAATTAAAACGCGGTCGTGCGGGCGGCGTTCTATCCGCTCGACCTATTGGGTTCACTTAGGGGCGTGGATACAAATGACGAGTAATCCTCGCTGACAAGCTAGGCAAGCGCCTAGAGCAGCGCCCTGCGGTATCGTGACCAACCCCGGATTCTGCTGCTGGGTCCCCAGACTAGGTCCTCCGTGGGTTGCTGTTCTCTCGTCGCTTCTGGAGTAACTACAGATTCTTCTACCGGTTCTCCATGCTATATCCTTTTTCCAGTGATCTTTTTTTGCATATCGAAAAGTATCGAAATTTTTTTTCCTGGTGACCTTTTTCATGGTTGCCAAAAGCTACATTTTTGAAATTGATATTGATTTTTTCGATATATTTTTCCGGCGACCTGTTTTTTTTTTTGGTCATCGATTTATTTTCCTATAATATGTACTCGATACTCCATACTCGTAAAAACGAGTACGATATTTTTTTCCGATACTGTCTATTCGGTATCGTGTCCCTAGTAAAGATAATAATAAATTATGTTGGCATTACAAAATGAAATTTCTATGTTTTTATTAGTAAGTACAATAATTTTTGGTACATATCAATTTTGTTTTAAGAAAACTGTATATAAAATTCAGATATACAGGGTATAAAGCAAAAGCAGCAATATCTAAAAAAATTAATAAAGTCATCGAGGATTACAAGTTTTTAATGTACTGAATTCGAGATTTTTTAGGATACATACATAGCCTATAAATTTAAAAGAAACATGATTTTAAAGAGTAGAAACATGAAATCTGGAATGCAGACCATTTTCAATAAGTAATCTTCGGTGACTGCATTCAAAAGAGTTTTTTATATTTTTTTGTATTTATTCATAAATAAGTATATGGATATATTTTTGAATATGCTTTTGTACTCTAAATATTATATATTCCTCGTATTATGTATTCCACGTGAGTATTATTTTATTTTTAATCTGACAGTAACAGAACGCATATATATAAAATGCACGGATAAATTATACAAGTCTCACAAAGATGAAGCTATTTATATATGAAAAACTCCACTTAGAAAAATAAAATATACAAGTATCATTACCAGTTGCGAAATCTATGCATACTAACCTTTAATGAGTAAAAAATAACAACAGATGTCTCTAGCAGAAACCAGTGCAATATATGAAATATTCATGATTCGAAACATACTTTCAAACAAATTTTTTAATGTATGAATGTGTTCATACGATCGAATTGGTGAACGTTGCATTGTGTAGATTGATCACTTAAGCCAGCTCATGCAGGTTGTAAATGTTGTTTCATAATCTATAATTATATACGTATAAAGAGGTAAAGTTTGTAAATTTGGATGTAGGAGGTAATCTCCGAAATTACTCATCTGATTTTAAAAATTCTTTCACCAATATTTACAATAGACTTTCAGAGTGGACATTAATTATATACTATCTCGTTAAAATAAAAGAGCCTTTCGTGATGACCTATTTTACAAGTAAACTGGACGAAAAATTTTTCGAGAGATGCTTTTTTTACGAACGCTGCCTTGACGGTAAGACGAAGTTATTACGACGTATTTAAATACTTTTTATGGAGAAGTCCTAGAACTCAAAAAATTCTATAAAAAAGTCCGTCTTATATCTATTTGTTAAGTATAATACACAAATAAATAAAATATGACTAAAAGTTACTAAAAAACTACGCATGCGAAGCCGCTCGGGCACAGCTAGTGCTATATGAAGAAAAAATAATTTTATTAAATTTTGCAAACATTTAGTTTTTGAACTTCAGTATGTACAGTAAAGATAATGGGAGGTATTTTGTACATACTAAAATCTAATTTTGAAAACTTTGGTAACATTTTCGAGATATTCTTAATTAGATTCTGAGTTCAAAGTAAGGTAGATGAAGGAAAGCAGTATGTAAATTAATATCATAATATAGTGTCTTATAATATTTACTTAGGCATTTAGTACTTAAAACGTATGTACACAACACATAATTACACATACTTTCTATGCGAGGCAAACACCCCAACTTTGTACATCTACGATTAACTAGATATCACTTTATATTAAATAGAAAAAAATATTTATAATAAGTCATGTTATTTAATATAAGTAACAAAGATCATCAAGTGATATGTGCAGGTATTAAATTTTGTTGGGCTCATTCATACACGGATTTTTTCATCAGTACACAACACAAACGTAACACTTCATAAGAAGATGTACCGTTTTTTTTCAAAATTGTTACAAAACATCATCTCTATTAATTTTAAATGTCCATCCATCTGTACGTAGAATGAATTACGCTGTTATTATGGTAAACTCGCTGTAATTACGCTGGAATTACAATAACAACACTGATGATGACTACGTCACTCAGATAACATGCAAGAGTCGTTATTAATTTTTATGTCTCGTGATTTTTCACGGGCTTACGCTTGTTTATTATTTTTTCAATTTGTCATCTTGTAAAAGATTGTTTGCTCCTCAGTAACATAATGGAATATATATTTTTTTTACCATAAACGCTTTTTTAAATTTTTTTAATATATATTTTGCAGTTTACATATATATTAATAGCAATTTATTAAAAAAAACAGTTTTAAGCAAAAATAATTTACACACATTCAAGGAATGTTGCGAAAATGTAGATATTTTTGATGATTTCATTGAATTTTTAGTCATTTATTTTAATTCTTAATAAAAGTAATTTTTTTTAAAATAATTTACTTGAATTATTAAATATAAACATCCCTATAGTTTTGCCATCGTTTTCAAACTCAAAAACCTTTAAAGCTACCAGAAGAAACTTTATACCTCCCTTCGTTAGATTAAAATAGCTACTCCCGTTTGCAGGGTCCGGAAGTATGGTCCCTTTATTTTTCAGTGTAAAAGTACTTTATTTTCATTGAGGCAGAAAGAATTGGGCATCGTAATCAAATCCGTATAACATATAAAATCTATATAGATATAGTACGCGTATTGCGAGTTAGCAGGGTGAAATTACAGCCTTGGTAACACAGTGCTAGAAAAAAATTGCTTCGAATCTAGCGTGGAAAAGTTTTGCAAACCACAAAATTGTTGTTGAATACAATTTTCATAAAGAAATTTTATTTTGAATATTTTCACTTGAAAAAATACGTAATTTCATACTACTCAGATGCAAGAATTTTTCGCATTTAATAATAATTGAAAGGTTTGGTGGATGGCAGTTAAAATAAACTTGAAAAAATACGTAATTTCATACTACTCAGATGCAAGAATTTTTCGCATTTAATAATAATTGAATGGTTTGGTGGATGGCAGTTAAAATAAACTTGAAAAAATACGTAATTTCATACTACTCAGATGCAAGAATTTTTCGCATTTAATAATAATTGAAGAGTTTGGTGGATGGCAGTTAAAATAAACTTGAAAAAATACGTAATTTCATACTACTCAGATGCAAGAATTTTTCGCATTTAATAATAATTGAAAGGTTTGGTGGATGGCAGTTAAAATAAACTTAAAAAAATACGTAATTTCATACTACTCAGATGCAAGAATTTTTCGCATTTAATAAAAAATGAAGAGTTTGGTGGATGGCAGTTTTGGCAGTTGGGGGTTCAGCAATCTTCATATTCTATCACATAAAAGAAAATTTAAAAAGAATAAACGATACATGACAGATAGCTACAATAATAATTATTGAAATACAATAAACTGCATATTTTTTATTTAAAGAATTTCATAATCAAACATAAAAATAAGAACACTTATTTTTTAGTCATATTTATATAATTTTAATGAGAGGCGTTTAGCCTTATGAGGGCATTATCAATGACAAGATTGCTAGTGCCTCCATAGGCGAAACGAGTCTCATAAAAATTAAATAGGTAGAATTTAAAATATATTTAAAAATATATATATATAGTATAGATATATTATATATCGTATATATAATATATAATATATATATATAATATTTAACTATATATATATATATTCTTCTCTTCATAGGCGAAACGAGTCTCATAAAAAGATAAATAGGTAGAATTTTAAAATATATATATATATATATATATATATGTATAAAATACAAAATTATTATTTGTAAAATAAAACTGTCATCCTGTAATGTCTTCAATTAATAATAAAAATAAAAAAATTGGAATACCACCACAACTTTTATGTCACTATTAACAGTTTTAACGAAAAATATTTAAAAGTCAAAATACATGAAAATAAAACAATATACATGTTATGTTCCCTATCGCATGTAGGGTTGTTATTTTGCAGGTTTTTAATTGTAAGTTATTTTTCAGGCTTTTTGTATCTTCAATTCACACAAATATTTATTGAATGGTGAACCATTACGAAAACGATACAATATTAAAATTTACGACGAATTGCATAAAAAATCATTGCATCTACGATGGTCATTTTAGGGTGAGGAAAAAATCGCAGTTTAAATTTTTTTTTCGTGACCGACTAACATATTTACTATGGTATTTAAGGTAGATAATTTAGTTTTTATTAGTTATATCTAAAAATTATAATCGCACTTGCTATCTAGACTTACCAAAACATTATTATACAAAATGGTTATCAAGTCACTGTTACATTACTTTTAGCTAATTCCTGTTGCAGGCGACTCATTACAACTTATAATAATCTTTATTCAAAAATAATATTGACATATTTTCAGATGGAAAATCAAAATTTATAATTGACAAAATGATCATTGATGCAAGAGATAAAACAACTTCCTTGTATGATTATATCATTTGTAATATAATAATGAAGCGTAATATGATATTATTTAGATGAAATTATGTTATACCATTGTGCACAATATGTATGGGAAAGTCATGCCTGTATTTGTGCTAAACTTAATAAAATTAAAATAAAATAAGCATCTGAAGCAATGGCCTATCGTTCAGCGATTCTAGATACTAAGATTCTCTCCGGCACGTGTAATCTTTGGGCGAGAGATACGTTTACCCTGTGACCTACTTTTTCAATCACCCGTATCTATCAATGGTGAAGCAAACCACACGAATGGGCTTGAAGAAGAATGAGAGGTTCGAAAAATGATTAAATTTGCGACCGATAAAATGAAGGCTCGCTACGATTTGAACCTGAACATTGCGGGGTTGGATGCTGAAGAGTTTGTTGGGCTGTACAACCCAATGCGGTGGAAAGGCGTCTCACCGAAATTAACGGTACCATAGGAAGACCATTATAGAATCATAAAAATCATAAATGGTGTCATCTACAGAATACGTCCAGCAGCCAAAGGGTTTTTCTACTGAAGAAAGTCGACTCGCCTCTTCTGCTGACTTCGGACAGGAGGCAGCAGTAGATTATAGGTGGTCAACATTTTCCCACTGATGGCTGTCGTGGGTACCTTCCCCACACAGTGAGCCATCCAACTGCAGACCTCCGCTCCTGCCGGGTAAACTCTCACCATGACGCGGGTCACGGTTCCGAGTACCGCCTAAGCATAGAAGTGTCGGGTCTCGTGTTTATTTTATGTTTATGCACAAGTAGTACTCGCGTTTATGTTAATCTAGTGCTATGTACCCTAAAGCAATTTATGAAGTTATAGGACAGGAGGTTATGTTCACAGTGACTTAAGTGAGTGACTTGATGAGACTATTCTTGTATTATTACTTTTTTGTTTTTAATTTTCTATTATATTATGTTTTTCTTATGCTTCTGCTTTTTATATACTTGCTTTTTACTTTATATTATATTTATCTTTATATATTTGTATCTGTATTTTAAGTATTTTCTCTTCTCTTTATGTCATTATTATATTTACATGTGTTTGTTTTTTCTCTTTAAACTATATATTCTGTTAATGTACACTTACCTATCTGTTGTAAAAGCTCTGTAGGGCGTTAATTAATAAATAAATAAAATAAATAAAAATAAACCTAATTATAATAAGACTATGTAAACCGAGCATTATTTTTAACTTATAAAAGAAATATTCGAATACTTTGTAATTAACGTGCGTTTTCTACACTCTTGTATTGAAATCTTGCATTGATCTTGTGTAGAAAATGTTTAAATAAAGATTATGAAAAAGTGAAGATGTTTATCGATCAAAAGCAAAATTTTTACGTAACTTAATGTGCTTATATTTATAAAGATTAGGGTACCAATCATCTCATTCAATATTTTATTCAATAAATCATTCAGTATTAATAAAAAACTATGCAATGAATAACATTGTCTCGCTGTCAAAACAGTTCATAATATATCAAAGTTAGATATTGCTTTATAGGATCAATTCTTACTCAAAAAAGTGTATAAAGTTTACAAAGTTGGCAAATAAAGATCGAAGTAAGCGTGGGACCGATCCAATCAACAAAACATCAATCAAATTGTCAATATAACACTCGGCAATTTCACAAAAAAGAAACACCGACAATAAACCACAATCGTGCCAATATCCGTTACCTCCGAAAACGCTCCAAAAGTAATAAGACATCTATCAAAGTATTGGAGCAAGACAAGTAAGGAAGATGAAGCATAACCATACTCCCCCGAGATCGGGACCGGAGATACTTGGAAAAAGATCGTAACCCAGATATTGTTATACACTTTTGAAGTCGCTCTCCCGTGCGTACAGGGCGTAATAAGGGTTGTGCCAAGTAAGCGAGAAAGGTGTTTAATAATGGAGCACGGTAAACTTATATAAATCCCTTACAACAAAGTTTATTTTAGTCTTTCCACGCCGCCACACGATTAAAGTCTCCCAAAATGCACAAAAAATTATTTATTTAATAAATTATGGAATTTTAACAATTTCACTCATGAAAACGTTAGAACACAAAGTACATTGCATAAACCAATTACAAAGATATATAAGGCTTAGTAAATTAAGTACTACGTTGAATAATAGAATATTTTAAAGATAAGAGAATTTAATGTAGTAATCAACAAACAATATTTAGGTGAAATAATGGTAATATATGAAGAAATTAGAAACAAACAATATTAAAGTTAATGAGTTTTGATAGTAACACTGGAATAGGAATGGAAGGGAAAAGGTGAGGAGGTAGGAGTCAGAGTGGAAGTGGCGGAAGAGAAAATTAGATAAAGTGAATGATTGATTTGGTACATATAATCTAAAGCGTTCTTTTTAATGAATTGATAAAATATTTGGTTATAGTTTCTACGGCGTATAAGAATTGAATCACCAAATTTGTTTTACTACACAGGACTTATCATATACATATATATATATATAACCCGTCACAGTGTAAGTATATAAGTCCAAATTCATATCACTAACATCTTAGTAATCCCTTACACCCCATTAAATGTCAAATAGGTTTATACTTAATTCAATTGTTTTAAAAATTCGAGCTTGTGTGATTTTTGAGAAATAAGCGCTGTTTCATAAATATACATCATAAATATAAGTGATGAAATTCGACCTGTTATGCAATTTGTGTGTGCTGTCATTATTTTGCTATTACGTTATATGTCCGGTATACAATTACGTAATTTTGTATTACACAAGCTAACGTTTGCCATTGTTATTTTTGAACACGGAATACGTGTCGCATCAATATTTTTACTTCTCAAACTAACTTAAAAGCCTGTGCTATGTAAATAGGACTAACATGCTAGTGTCCTGGAATGGGACTTGAACTTGATGGGGAACCAACCATCAGATCACTTGTCGAGTGTCATGACCACTACACCAACAAGCTACTTTGATTATTATAGCACAATAGTTTCTTGATGGTTAAAAATTGTTTTTTTTTTTTCTAAAACGTTCGAAGAAGTGTTGCGATAAAGGGTCATTTCTGTGATAGGTCCCTGAATGCATGATAAAATTAATTTCTTTGGGACAACTTGTTTATATTAAATTGTGGCGGATATATTTTTGTAACATAAGGTGCGAAGAAAAACGCATATACATACGATTCGTATATGTATATTTAATCTTTTTGCATATAGAAAAGATTTAAATTAAAAAAATATCTCTATGCGTTGCTAACGAAAAAGTAATAAATATATTTAAGTAATGCTGTGGTTTTTAAAGGCGGCCACTAACTTTTCCGGCGCTTGATTCCTTGTGGCGTCCCTGTTCGTTCACCGCGGTGGCCATTTGTAAAAATCATATCGTCTTTTGACAGCCAGATAAATAATTCATGATCTACCAGGAAAACTAACTTCGAATCCCGTCACTCCAGCATTAACATACACTTTTCTGGCTTTTCCTTGGCTTGAAAGGTCTCTTCATGGAGCATGTGTTGAAGATGATAAACGGACTCTGCTCTTTGAACACATCGTCATGTATTTTAAAACATAATATGTCGACCATTCATTATTGTAATAGATCTGAGGAACGTATGTCGCGATGAATGAAAGATACAGAGTGTGAGAGAGAGAATATGTTTATAAGGACGCGCGCCCTAGAGCCCGCGCTTTTTATTATCGAGATTCGACCGTCATTAGTCATTGTATAATTGTATCATTGTATAATAGGTTTCATTGTACCGCGAGATTTATTGTCACCGCAATAAAAACAGACAAAAACCAGCATGTTTCAGTGAAGACTCAAAATATCAAAATTATCAAACACATTTTCATTTTTCTATTTTTTATGAAATTATTAAACTTAACGTCTAAATCGTGCCATCCGATAGGATGAATATGTTTTCATAATTATCAAATCAAACAAACCTAAACTTTCAAAACCTGCAATTAAGCTTGCTGCTAGGTCCTGCCTAGCCCGACCCATTGCCTGTTGCTTTTCATACGATTTGATTATTTTTTGGTAATGGCAAAACCACGCACTGCACACTACGTTTATGAAGCATCATAATACAGATGATCACGTCACCTTACCCTGGATACTTTCGACTTCGCCACATTTCCAACCATTGACAATTTATTTATTTATTTATCTTTTGGCTATGGATCGTTCTTTTGATATGAATAAGTGTTTACAAATTTTACAGAATCACAGTTTGATAAATTAAAAATTTTGGAAATAAAAAAAATATTAATAGTAAATTGAATATTATAAATAACCTGGTCCTTTTTACAAATAGTTTTTCAATTTATTTTCCCGTTAGGTAGGTAGGTACCTTATTATTCATTTTTCACATACATTTTTTTCTATATTTTGATTGTCTATACTTAACTAACTAACTAACTAACCATCACGCCGTTTCCCTGCAGGGGTAGGCAGAGAGGATTGAACGCCACACTCTTCTATCCTGGCACACCACTTTTGCTTCGGCCACATTCATACATCTTCTCATACACGTTCTACGATTGTTGCGGCTTTTAACAGGGCCATCCTCAAATACTTGTAGTACCTGATCGTGCCAGGTCTTTCGCGGACGCCCTCTATTCCTGTTGCCTTCAACATTCGCCTCATATATTTTCTTAACCATCCTTTCCTCGTTCATACGTTCCACATGACCAAACCATCTCAGCACTCCTTTCTTTATTCTATCTACCACACTACAGCCAGCATTGCATTCACTTCTAATTTGTTCATTCCTCACTCTATCGACCAAAGATTTTCCACACAAGCGTCTTAGTGACCGCATTTCCACCGCATTCAGTCTACTTTCATTCCTCTTTTGCCAATTCCAGGCTTCACTTCCATACATGAGGGTTGGCACTAGAACGCCATTATGTACCGCTAGTCTTGCTTCTTTTGACAGATTCTTATTGGCCATAATTGCATTTAGTGCACCATTAACTTTGTTTCCCGCAGTTACTCTCCTTTCGATATCATTCTCAGCCTTGCCGTCTCTACTAAACATACTTCCCAAATACACAAACTCGTTCACTTGTTCTAAGCATTCGTTGTTTATAATTACATCACACTTAGTCACTCTTTCGTCTCTCTCGAATACCATCACTTTCGATTTGCTGACATTCATCAAAAGTTCACTCTGCATGCATACATCGGACATCCTGGATACCAAGCACTGCAGATCAGCTTCACTGTTAGCCACTAATACTGCATCGTCTGCGTATAGCAGACAGGATATGGTGAGTCCGTCCATTTTCGCTCCAACTTCTAGATCCTTCAGTTCTTTCATACAATTATCCATATACAGGTTGAAAAGCCATGGTGACATTACGCATCCCTGTTTGACACCTTTTGTAATATCAAACCATGATGTGAATGTCCCATTAATTCTCACGCAAGCACTACTTCCTTCGTACAGGGATGCAATTGCCTGTATGAGTTTACTCTTCACCCCATATTCAGACAAAACCTTCCATAACTTTCGTCTTATCACTCTGTCATACGCTTTTTGGAGATCCACAAAGGCACAAAAAAGTTTTTGGTTCTTTGCCAAAAACTTTTCGGTCATCTGGCGCAGTGAGAAAATCTGGTCCATGCATCCTCTTCCACTCATGAAGGCTCCTTGTACATCCCACACTTTTTCTTTCGTTGTCAACCTCACTCTTTCTATCAAAATTCTCGCATACAGTTTGCCAACAGAGCTCAATAGGCTAATGGCCCGATAATTCGCGCAGTCCATTCGCGACCCTTTTCCTTTGTATAGAGGCATGATAACAGCTCTTCTCCAATCCTTAGGAGTGTAGCTGCCCTCTAAACATTGGTTGAAGAGTCTATGAAGCCATACTATACTTCCATTTTTGAATTTAATTTGTTAGTATACAATTGTACCCTGACGAAGGGGCCATGGGCTATGAAACGTGTTGATATTTTTCAATACAAAAGTGGTGAAAACTAAGTTTACTTTTATTAATTATATTTACAATCTTACCTAGAAATTAATCGTCAAAAATACTGATCGACACTGATCGACTTGGTTAGTAAAAAAATTGCTAGTTTTTTTAAAAATTAATAATGCTACCTCGGTGAACAAAGGAAAACCATGTTTACAGGTTTATAATATATTATGTTCTTTGCATCGGCTTGAATTGCTGACCATTCTAACCGCTATTGACAACATTGAGTTCGTAAACAAACGTTTGGCGTCCGCTAATTCAAACTCACGCGCAACGTGGATGGCTCAACCAACAAAAGCTTTCATCAGTTTACGCAACAACAACCACACGTTATCCATTTTGTTACATAAACAAATACGGCTGCAGGCTATTCGCTCAGTCTGTAATTCTGTACTACGGTCAAGAAATTTGCGGATTAAAATGAAAGGTGAAAAAAAAAAAATATTTAGAATATTTTTATTGATACGTTCTAAGAACACAATTACTTAATTGTATTCAAAGAGGCAAAACCATTCATTAAACTTAATTATAGAACTCTTTCAGAGACGAAGCGACTAATGATACATTATTAATATAATTAATAAGAATTATGGTACTTTTTGTTCTTTTTACGCTTCAGCAGGCCAGGAGGCCCAATTACAGAAGCGTAATACATTACAAAACACCCAGGCTTGAGTAAATCACACATATTAAATTGAATTTCTCACCGGGAATCGAACCCAGAACCCTCGGTGTGAGAATCCAGTGTCATACCCACTGCGCTACGAGGGCCGCCTTTTTTTTATATTTTTTTATAGAGACACTAACAGGATAATAGGAACATGATACTCTAATAATAAAACATTATAAATGAAGACTATGCCCAATTAAATTAAAGAAATTAATGGAAATTATAAAATTAAACTCTTTAGCAAAATTTGTATTATCTTTTTTTTCTCTTCTTCGTTTTAAATATTTATAAAATTTATATCTTATTTGGAAAACTACTGTTTAAAGATTAATTAATGTTTAATTTTGCAATATATTTTTGTAAGTATTTTAGGGTAAAAAGGGTATTTTTCTTATGAATATAATTTGGTGGATTCAAAGCTGCAGTCGCCGAACGGCGGGAGATTCCACCGCCTCTTCATACAAACCCTTCCTAGGATGCCCCGAGTGAAAAATATTCCAACATCCCAACTCAACGACTCTTTTATTAAAGTCATCATTTAATTCTTTTGAAGTTAAATTTATTTATAATTTAATTTGAAGTTAAATTTACTTATATTTCTAATGTGTGAAGTTGAAATGAAATGAAACTGTTTAAAAAGACGATGATTAAACGTCTTCTACGCAGAATAAAAATAAAAAATTTAAGCATTTTTCACATTGATGATTTTATTTTTAAAATAAAATCTGACGCAATACGATGCCGATCGTAATATCAAAATATATCCATTTTCACAGCTGTAATTTTTTGAGTTCATTTTGATAGGCATAATGTTATAATGTTATTCTTTGAAATGTGTCTCGAGTGTTATTTCAATTTTCTGGAGACGGATATCTTTTTTCTTTCCAAGAAAAACGAGAAGGCCGTGTATCTATCTAATATATCTGAATTTTACATCTTCACTACGTACGTTGATATATGTAATGGAAAAACCATACTCAATCTTCATAAAACATATTATATTTAATGTCAAATGTATTTACGTAAAATATTATTTTTATTAAATTAACATTACATTTTGATTATTCATTCGTGTATATTTGAGTTACTATACATAAAATATACTAAATTCTACATTGCAGACGCTTATATTCCTTCAATAATATTGTAAAACTTTTATCGAATTTTAAATTCGATAATTCAACGACCATATTCATGTACAAAAAATACGGTTTTAAAGTTAGGTATGCAGGTTTATTCAAATAAATTAGAAGATCTATCCGGAAAACTAAGAAAATTTTCATTTTTCATTACATCAGACATTTTTCATTACAGACTTTCTGATTAAAGGTGAAAAAGAACAACTATCAAACCGGCGCCTCCGAGCCTTTGACCCAACTTTTCGCCACATATTTGCATAATTGAGGCTCTATTACACCAATTAAAATAGTTCAGATTGACCAATTGACATAATAAATAATCCTTAAATGATGTCTCAAAAACATGAAAAATTACATCTCCATGAAGTATCTGTATGATAACTCGATTATTTTCCTGCTTAAGTTGCAAGTAGCTCGACTCAACTAAGGACATCATCCTATGTCAAAGCATCGAGTCAAAGCTACAAAAATTTGGTTAGCATCGCTCGATAACACAATCGATAACATCACACGATAACAAATATACACAACGCGGGCGAATTTCAGGGGCAAGGAGCGATTTTTCTCTTATTTCTTGAATTTTGTATCACATCTTTGTATGAAAAAATACGGCTTATTCAAAACAGAAAAAACCAAACGGTAGGCCTTGGCATTACGTAATTCTCTTCTTAGTAAAATTTCATTCAACTCGTTTCATCATTTTTATCATGAGATATGTTGAAAATGTTGTGTCAAGCATGATGGCAGTTAACTTTCAACAAAAATAACACGAGTCATCATAATTTCTATTGCACGTTTGCAATAGAAATTATGATGTCTCATAATTGCATATTTGCAATGAAAAAGTTTTCTATAAAAGAGCGTTGATATTTACTGTTTTGTTGATATGAAATACTTTTATTATCGATTTTGATGAGACCCGCTTCATTTTTACCATTTTGTAGTGAATTTTCACAAATGGTAAAAATATTTTTTTTACGAGATGTCACATATGACCTGAAAGATATTTAAAATACTGTCGTACTATTTTCCACCACAATAACCCGCACATTAAACTCTGCAATATTTTTTCTTTGGAATGAAAGAGTTGCTTAAACTTATGTAACTTTAAAAAATAACGTTTATTCAATATTTCAATCGAATATTTCATCGAAATATTTTAAGAATACGTAGGAACTCATTTTTTATATAGATATAGTCTTCTTTACAATCTTTTATTTGCTTAAAAGCTTAAATAAAAAATTCACCTCAATTGAGAACGTCCTTTTTATCGTAATATTCCTTAATATTTCATACTTTTGAATGAAACAGAAAATTATTCTCATTCGCGATGTGAAAATACCATGTTGTGTGAAAACATGGTATTTTAAGAATTTTACATTTCTGAGTTTGTATCAATTTGAATAGTTTTGCATAATTTGTGAAGCGTCGCGTTTCGGTCTTAACAAAAAAAAAACCTTTTGCCAACGACCAACTAGCAGAGAAAAGCATTTGCGATACTTAACGCTCAAAGCACTCGACATACAAAGCTGTGCTATTCCCATGCTACGAGATTTTCGTTCAACCCTTCACTTAACGTTCATTGTAGGGTAAGTTAAATATGGCTAAGAATTTAAAAGTATATTAGTATTAAATATTTCACAAAGATTAAAGTACAAATTACTTTACCATACAGCGACTACTAGTTTCAATTTCAACATTTTTTTTTTTCTGAAAAATATTTAGTTTTATAAAATTCTTTTTTCTTTATCAATAAAATTTTGTATGATTTTTTTTCCTCTAACACTTCAACATTTTTGAAAGGACAAATCATAAATGCACTAAAATTGATCATCATTGTAAGCTCGACAGCCCTGGGTGGGCCTTGGCTGAATCTACAGTCTCCTCTATTCTTGTCTATCCATTGCATTTGTCTTGCAGTTTGGTATTTGTAATATGTCGGCGCTGACTATCATTCAGTCAGTCCATCCATCGCGTTTATGGATCCCTTCAGTGCTTTCAATAGTACCCAGGTTTCAGAGGCATATATTAGGTCTGAATTTATTAGTGTTTTGCAGAATAAAATTTTGATGTTTCTTCTGACAACCTGACAGGGAAATCGAGCAAACGGCGTCAGCGGTCCGGTTGTCAAGAACTTACTTCTCTCTCAATGGCAGACCAGCCCTATGTACGGAGCTACGGAGCACCACCACGTGCGTACAAATATACTAACATCACTTACCTATAGGTATACTAATCCATGTATGTGGAATTTGTAATACATCGTCATTTCAAAGTAAGTGTCTTTGATTTTGTGAACCCTTCTCGGTCCCGGTTAATAGCTGTTAAGTAGTCTTAATTTTTTATTAATTAAATGGGACGCATGATAGAATGCTCGGCAAGAGACCACGGATTACGCGTTAGACCAAAACATCAGCCTCCCTAAGCGCCTCGCACATTTCTCTATTAATTGTTATAAGCTGTCAAGTTTTTGCACAGAATTTGATGATTTTGTCAATCCAGTTAGTCAACTCTTGATTCCTCTGGGGTACCACTGGATAGTTGAGTCCAAAACTTGTCCATATTTCTAGCAATTTCCATTCCATTATAGTTATATCAACTACTCGTGTCTTTTTGAGTGCCCCAAAGTTCAAGGATCGTAATCATCCACGAGCACTGGATGTAAGCATTTGTTTAACAATTTCCTTTTTAAAATTTAAAAACATAATAAATAGTTAGCCACGTGGAGTCATCTGGCGGTGGACCTCGAAAGCGAACGTACCGACAGGAAGACGTTTATCAGTCTGGTCGATAGGAGGGAATTTACCGGATCGGCCGTTAGGGGGAGACATAAGACCCGAATAAGGCCGCACAGCCACCACACTTCTCTACCTACGCTGTACCCAGCGGAACTCGTGCGATTTTCGCAATATTTAATTCTCAGGAGTTCGTTTTACCCATATTAAACCGCTAGTTGTCAATTTTTTTACCAGTACAAGTTTGTTACTTTTATATTGCAGAAGAAACTTTTATTTTATTATTTATATGATTTATTTACAATAATGATAACATATAGATTTTAATAATCATATTATTATGCATGTATACCTCATCAAAAAAGATCAAGGTTTTTATGTGTGGTGAGGGATAATCACAAAAAATATATCAATAAAACAAAAACGATGAATTCCTATGTTAGATTTAAGTAGGTAAGCATTGTAAGATATTGATTGTATAATCTAAGTTAACAAACAATGAGAATTATAGGTATTTAAAATATGAAAATTATAGGTAGGTATATAAAAGATATGTAATCATCGATAGTTTTTAATTCTGTGGGTAAATTATTAAAGTTGAGTATTACGAGTAGTATCAGTAAAAACTTTTTTATATATTTTAATTGAAGTTTATAATAAACTCCATATATCTATACAAGCTTAAAATAATATATATATAAAATAAAATTAAATGTTAATAATAACCAAGTAAGTTTTTTCCTTTCCTAATACACAGAAGCAACAAATCTCCAATTAATGCTACATGAAATAACCAATAGTCTTGATCCTCGTGGTGAGAGGGTACTCTCCTAAAGATGCTATGATTTGACCACATGGTTGGCTTAATTAAAATATTCGTTTGTTTTAAAACCTTAATATTTCAAATATTTTTAATATAAACCTTACATCTTTAAACGTTCATATATAATATCTAATATTTTTTTAAATCACTTCAAAAAATTAAAATTTTGTATCAGATGTAAACAATTTGGAGATAGATATTGAGTAGACTGATTTACAACCGTAACCTCTTAACTAATGTACGAAATTCAAGACGTCTTGTAACGATATTGGCCTATTCAAATAGACATTGCTGAAAAATTATACGAAAATATCTATCTGCTAAAAGCTCATGATAAGGAGAAGCCCCACAATTCATAAATACTCTATAATTAAATATTTGCCGGATAAGTAGGTGCGGGCCTTTATTATTTCTTATTAGCCTTTACTATTTCTGCACGCGGGTGTGTAAAGCAGGCTTTATGTTATTTTAGTTTGACGAAGCGAGCCAATCAAAAGCGGTTGTCCGCGTAACGAATCTGGCCAATGAAACGCGTCCTGAGATGTTGGACTTTGACTTTTACACGCAAGTTGGAATCAAAGATGGCGGGAGATAGGGACTATTTTTAGGCGATACAAATTAGAGAGCGGCACTTGAGTTTTCAGCTTGGAGGTCGGCCGAGGCTTTGTCGAAGTGAGTCCGAAATAAGGAGGATAATTTAAAAGGACCGAGGAAAGAGCCGGAGTTTGATAGTAATTCAAAGGAGAATTGTAATCGTGAACAGATAAGCATTTCCAATATTATTTATTTCTATTGCCTTTTATGTGTATTATATTTGGAACCTTATATTACTATGCGCTCATCAGATTTAATATATGATAATTCGTAATTTTGCGGCTGTGATAATCCAGCGGGCGTTCTTTCATAATACTTATGTAACTTTCAAATATGCAAAGGAATTTTATGTTCTCTGTACTGGCGATTGAATGCACGGATTTCTATATGATTTGTATTATTTTGGAAATAATTGAGATCGGGTAATTATGTGGTTCTGATACCACGATTGTCAGTGTGATATAAATCCAAATCGTACGAGAAATTTCCTCCAAATAATATATTTTAAAAATGCATCTGGATTTTATATTTATTTTATTAAAACATGAATGTGTGGTTTATTTGAACTCGTTACATGTTTGTATTGCGTATCATTAGGCAATCGTTTAAACACGATTTGTTCCTATCAAGTTCTTATAAAGACGTATTTCGAATTGTATATATTGTATCTATTTAGATTAAGCCGCATTTATTAATTCTAGAAAGGGTTTTCTGCTTCGAATGCAAGATATTATTTACAGGTCAGCCTGGCATATGAATAAAAATTGTTATACTACCGCCGTCTATCGAACTCAAACATGACTGTAATAATAATTATCTTTCGATATATTGCTACGACTTTTTAATAATACATGGTGCATTTTATAGTGATTATCAGACGAACGTATTTATGGGGAAGGGTTTGTTCAGGGGTAGTTAACCTTCGGTCTTCCTTATTCGCGATAGTTATTCATATGACATTGTTTTTATTCATTCAATATTAGATATTTGAAATGTTTTTTACAACATATTCCATTATTGTGGGTCGTTTGCGGTTAGATCAGGGGTAGTTGACCTTCGGTCTTCCGTAGCCGTGATAGTTATTCATATGACATTGTTTTTATTCATTCAATATTAGATATTTGAAATGTTTTCTACAACATATTCCATTATTGTGGGTCGTTTGCGGTTAGATCAGGGGTAGTTAACCTTCGGTCTTCCGTAGCCGTGATAGTTATTCATATGACATTGTTTTTATTCATTCAATATTAGATATTTGAAATGTTTTCTAGAACATTTTCCATTATTGTGGGCAGTTCGCGGTTTGTTCAGGGGTAGTTAACCTTTGGTCTTCCGTAATCGCGTTATTTACTTATATGATAGATTGTTTTGTTTTATTCGTTTAATATAAGTAATATCATATTTTTATGAGTTACCGTAATTATTTATCTATATAATTTTATTATTGAGAGTGATGCAACGAATACTACTTTCACGAATACGAATGTCAGGCCTACTATTCGGTGAATACGAATGCGAATATTTCCACCAAGGTGGGGGGAGAACGCAAGCATACTTGTAATTATATTGTTTATGTCTGCTTGTGATATCACTATACGGCGTAGATGAACTAGTTTGAAAGGGCGTATGTTCTGCATGTGCTCGGCGTAGAGGGAATAGTTTTCTTGTTTCTAGGATCTAATACAGTTTTACAGGCGCTGATATTGAAATATATATACAAGGAAAACACTATTTTGGGAACCATTAACTGGATGACAGATATTGAAGCACACATACACACAAGGAGGACGTTATGTTAAATACATGACTGGAAAGTTGTTATTGGAAAACACAGGCGTCCAGTCGGCGGGACGCAAGCATACTTGTAATTATATTGTTTATGTCTGCATGTAATATCACTGTACGGCGTAGATGAACTAGTTTGAAGGGGTTTATGTCCGGTATGTGCTCGGCGTAGAGGGAATAGTCCTTTTGTTTCTAGGATCCTATACAGTTTTACAGGTGCTGATATTGAAATATATATACAAGGAAAACACTATTTTGGGAATCATTAACTGGATGACAGATATTGAAGCACACATACACACAAGGAGGACGTTATGTTAAATACATGACTGGAAAGTTGTTATTGGAAAACACAGGCGCCACTAGAGGATATGGACAGTTTGCAGAGAACTTCAACTTCTGTCAGTTAAGGACCTTTTACTATTACTATTCTTTCGCCTTTTTGCATAACCGTGGATGAACTAGATTGAAGGGGTTTATGTTCTGTATGTGCTCGGCGTAGAGGGAATAGTTTTCTTGTTTCTAGGATCTAATACAGTTTTACAGGCGCGGATATTAAAATATATATATAAGGGAAGTGAAGGGCTACACAGGCGCTGGTAACTACTCAATTTTGGAGAGAACCCGCAATATGATTTCGGATCAGGATGCCATCTCAGAAGCAGACCAACTACAGAAATAAGATAAGAACCTTTAATATTATTTATTCCTGATGTTTTCTTATGTGTATTAAATGGAATGTTCGTGCTACATAATTTGTCATGGTCACATAATCACTATTCATTTCATTACGTGGGTTCAGAGCTGACGGTAACGGACGCGGAAACAAATTGGTACTTGTCGGGACGTGACGTCGGAACTATTTCTTAATTATCTTTAGGATAGAAGCGAGGTCATTGTACGTGCATTCTGCATTTCAAACGGAACGCGGGAAATAGGCATTTCGTCCGGTTGTACAATATTAACTTCCAACGTAGCATAATGAGATCCTATTAACGGTGCTAGACTCTCGAGGTTAGTCACGTGATTGTTGTATAAATGGAATAATGAAGGGGATTGAAGAAAGAGATACACTCGCGATACAGATAGTTGTATGTAACTGGGATCAAATGACGGGGTGCGTGTTCTCGGTCCAGGGGATGAACGGGACTGCGGGGACACTCTGGGTGGGTCTAAGTAGAATTGCGCAAAGCCTCCACACAGTTAAAATGTGTTCAGTCAAGCAAAGGTGAAGCATTTCGAATCGGACCAGAGCGTCGTGCCTCAAACACAGCCGGAGGGAAGAAGCCCCTAAGTTCTTTCACTCCCTTGGCCCGACGAGCTCGAATTCCGGATATGAATGTTCATGAATGTCAGCTAAAAGACTCAGGTAGCCGTACCTCAATCGAAACCTTCGTTCGGGACCTCATCAACGTACGAGACAGGGCGTTCCGCATGGACGAGCAACTATGAGAAGCAAATGAAGGGGATTGAAGAAAGAGATACACTCGCGATACAGATAGTTGTATGTAACTGGGATCAAATGACGGGGTGCGTGTTCTCGGTCCAGGGGATGAACGGGACTGCGGGGACACTCTGGGTGGGTCTAAGTAGAATTGCGCAAAGCCTCCACACAGTTAAAATGTGTTCAGTCAAGCAAAGGTGAAGCATTTCGAATCGGACCAGAGCGTCGTGCCTCAAACACAGCCGGAGGGAAGAAGCCCCTACGTTCTTTCACTCCCCTTGGCCCGACGAGCTCGAATTCCGGATATGAATGTTCATGAATGTCAGCTAAAAGACTCCGGAAGCTGTACCTCAATAAAAACCTTCGTTTGAGACCTCATCAACGTACGAGACAGGGCGTTCCGCATGGACGAGCAACTATGAGAAGCAGGAAGCAATTTAATAATCTATACACTGCGCGAGGACATTACTAACACCATCATACTCATCATTCACCACCTTTTCTAACTTGCTGTATACAGAGACCTTCGGGGTTCTCCTTTCCCGGCCAGCGAGAAACATATCAGGAATTACACAATCAACTGTAATAATCATGCTGTTTTACCATCATTTAATATCTCTAGTCAATAAGACTACACCGTGGGATCAATCACATCAACTATATTTGGCGATGCTAACATGGCTCTGACTGACGCGCTCAAGGGAGAGTCTTTTCCAGTCACCCAGTTAGTTCATTCAGCCCTTTAATCAGCAGTAAACATCATAATAATCCGGCTCATGTAGCCGCAACGTGGGATCCTCATCATTATACACCAGTCAATTTGACTGCCCCGCGGGATAATATACAAACCTTAATATCAGACGCGGGATTTCTTCCTGATATGTTTGTCGCCGGGAAGCGAGGACTTCGGAGGATTCCAGCAGGAGCAATAGAGTCTCGGCTTGATCTTGGTCTGCAGCTTAGTGTGGGAGGTTATGTCTAAACAGGAGTTAACCACCGGATGCGGCGATGCTCTGGGGCCGCATCCCCCTCCCCCCTACAGGGGGGGGGGGCATCTAGAATCCACGTTTGAACAGAAGTGGTTAGACACTTCTTAAATTTCACTTACAAAATCTGTATCTTCCATTCCCTTAGAATCTCGGGCTGTGATAATGTCAGACAAAGCTTGCCCTGAGCCTCTGTTGCGCCTATGTTGTGAATATAAATATGTTTGTCTTCCCCTACTATGTACTATGAACAGATTGAGCAGATCGGACAACGTGGGACGCGCTATTGGTAGGTTTCTTACTTGTGTTTTGAATATAACGTATGCTATTATATCTTGTAAATCTGTCATAAATGGGTGCCGCATGTGGTTGTGCTGACACTGTTCTAAGCTGCTATTATGAGATGTTGATAATCAAAGCGGGCGGAATCTTTAGCGTATGCCGTTAACTTGGCAACGATTGTATTGTTTTATATTACAGTATTTTAACCCCGGTGGTATTATAGTTATGGCGGTTCAATGTAAGGGAGTTTTGCTACTAGCGTTTATTCCTCGGCTACGCCGCATATAATTGGCTTTTAGGCCGACTCCGGACGTGGACGATATCGGCTATCTCTCATATAGGCGAAACTGTAGAATTCTAGAGCGGTTTCTAGAAGGACGAGTACGGATTAGTTACGTGCGTTTGTTATTTCCATAGTTAGGTAAGAATTCGATCTATATTAGTCTAGTCGCGTTAATAAGAATACGAATCTCACCACATATCAAAAGAATTTTGGATAGCTAGGACACAACGGAGGGGGAATTTTCCTAACCACTAGATAGATCACGACTGGCCAATTTTGAAAATATAAATTCTTAACAAAAAAAAATAATATTAGCTTTCATGTAAATATACTTCCGAAGTTCTAAGTTCGACTTAAGTTTTTATCTAGTAGCTTAAAGTATAAAGTGTGTGCTTAAAAGTCACAAAAGTTGTAATAAAGCTCGATACGGTAGCTTAAAGTCTCAAGCTTTGGGCTTTTCGTAAAACTTATATTATTAAACTTTATAGTTAGGTATTTAGCTTAGGTGTACAGGTAGATTACGTTACAACTTGACTGTGGAACATTTTGTCACGCTGTTATATCGCATCGATCTTTTTCGAGAATAATCTGCCCACTAATCTGCCACTTCGCACGTAAGTATGTACTTCTTATACACTTCATTATACACGCACTGGTCACACTGCTTCGCTAGTTTTATCGCTGGTAATGTTGCACTCGTAAAACGCCAAACAATGACTGTGCCGCGCGCGTTTGCTTTGAAATTTATTATGAAATCTCATAATATAATGAAACTTCTTAGTTTTAGAAATCTGACATGAATTTAAGATTTCTGTCAAGAGTTTCTTTGTGAGTTTATTTTAGTTACAGAAAATATTTATATTCTTATATGAAATATTTTAATTATCATACACAATAACATTACAGTAATATATATTAAATAGGGAAAGTTAAGATAGGTAGTTATTTTGTGCTGATTTCACAATCTGTGATTGTGTTATTGTGAATACTGATCACCTATTTAAAATACTAATAAATACACTTTTTGTACTAATCAGTATAAAATTAATACTTTTCTCCACTCTAATCAAGTGATATATATGATATATATACACACACACACACACATATATATATATACTATATATATATATATATATATATATATATATATATATATGTTAGTTCTAACTACTTTGGGGGTAACCCGCGTCAAATTCTGGTCGTCAGGACCAGTCGTCTGCCGACGTTTCGAACAGATCTAACTGTTCATCTTCAGGGCGCCTTGTCGATGAGCTGCTTCTCCAAAAAGCGTACAACCGTTTGGGTCCGGAGCTCACCGTCAAGTGAAAGTTTGAAAAATTCTGCGTCAGGTGTTTGTGGAGGAGTGGGTTTCTCCAGCGACGCCGTTAATGTGTTTTACTCGGCTTCTAGTAATCCGTATATTTACTTTATTATCGTCATTATACAATATTGAGAAGGTTGGATTTTCTAATTGCTTCGGTGTTTTCATCGTGATTTCTGGTTTATTATTATTAATATTATTTGTATTAGAAATTTGATTATTATTATTAAGAATGTTACTCCATGCGGTCGGAAGTCGAATGCTATCGTCTCTGTTGTTCATTATATTATTATTTCTTTTATTTATTTCAATTGCCTCTCTGTAGATTCTAAATGTTTCATTATTGAGGCTGGCAACTACTTTTGAGTTGTCGAAGTCTATTTTATGATTCTCCGTTAGAGAGTGGTGGACAAGGGAAGAAGTTAGTTTCCGATTTTTTATATCTACGCGATGTTCAGAGACGCGTGCCGAGATTCTTCGGTTTGACCTTCCTATGTAGGTTTTGTTACAGTCACCGCATGGTATTTCGTATACCCCGTGCGATTCTAGAGGTATTTTATTCTTCGGACTTCTTAAAAGTGATGAAATTTTATTATATGTTCTAAAAACAGTGCGGATATTATATTTATTTAATAATCGACTTATTTTATCTGTAGTTCCTTTTACGTACGGTAGGAATGCGGTAGCTAGTGGTTTTGCTTCTATTAATTTATTTTTATTATTATTATTTTTACTTGAATGTCTTTTAATTGCGTTATTTATCGTGGAATTCAAGAAACCGTTACACTAAAGCGCATTTTTAAGATGTTTCAATTCGTTTTTAATATTATCAGAGTCGGCTATCCTTATTGACCGCGTGATCAAGGTATTTGCTACTGAGGCGATTTGTGCTGGATGATGATTTGACGATGCGTGGAGATATCTGTTGGTATGGGTTGATTTTCTGTAAACTGTATGACCGAGAGTGCCGTCGTCTTTCTTAATTATTAGAACATCGAGAAAAGGAATTTCATTATTGTTTTCTATTTCCATTGTGAACTTGATGTTATTATGGATTTCGTTCAAAAAATTAAGGAATTTATATAGTTCTTCCAACCCGTGTGGCCATATAACGAAAGTGTCGTCCACGTATCTGATCCAAAGTTTCGGTTTTAGTCATGCCCTTTTTATAGCTTCTTTTTCTAATTTAGTCATGAATAAGTTAGCGACTTGCGGTGATAAAGATAGGCCCATTGGTGCTCCTTTGACTTGTTTATACATTTTATTATTATACGTAAAAAAGGTGTTATTGAGGCAATGTTCTATTAATTTTATAATGTCGTCTGGAGGATCGATCATTTCTTTTATTGCTTGGAGGGCTTCGTCCGTGGGTATATTGGTAAAGAGGGATATTACGTCAAAGCTGACAAGGATGTCATCCTTTTCTAATTTTTGATTCGCAATTATTTCGATAAAATGTTCTGAATTTTTGACAAAAGATTCCGCTGATTCTACATTTGGTTGTAAATAGTTGGCAAGATATTTTGATTTTTCTCCACCACTCTCTAACGGAGAATCATAAAATAGACTTCGACAACTCAAAAGTAGTTGCCAGCCTCAATAATGAAACATTTAGAATCTACAGAGAGGCAATTGAAATAAATAAAAGAAATAATAATATAATGAACAACAGAGACGATAGCATTCGACTTCCGACCGCATGGAGTAACATTCTTAATAATAATAATCAAATTTCTAGTACAAATAATATTAATAATAATAAACCAGAAATCACGATGAAAACACCGAAGCAATTAGAAAATCCAACCTTCTCAACATTGTATAATGACGATAATAAAGTAAATATACGGATTACTAGAAGCCGAGCAAAACACATTAACGGCGTCGCTGGAGAAACCCACTCCTCCACAAACACCTGACGCAGAATTTTACAAACTTTCACTTGACGGTGAGCTCCGGACCCAAACGGTTGTACGCTTTTTGGAGAAGCAGCTCATCGACAAGGCGCCCTGAAGATGAACAGTGAGATCTGTTTGAAACGTCGGCAGACGACTGGTCCTGACGACCAGAATTTGACGCGGGTTACCCCCAAAGTAGTTAGAACTAACATATATTGTACCCGTGAAAGCCTTAGATTTAACATATTATATATATATATATATAATATATATGTATATATATATAAAGAAACCCGTGTTTCCCTACCCACCAAGTTTTTTCCACAACCACCCACCGGTGGTTATGTTGGTGGATAGCCCTTGAGATTCATAAAAACCTTTAATATTGCATTAATTACAATATTAAATACAAAACAATATACCTACTTCCACAATTCTAAAATAAAGCGGATTCATTGTAGAAACAGTCACTAGTTGGCATTATAATTGTTAATATATAAAATGCACTTTTCTTCCAATGCTATATTTTCCATGCAGATCTATACCGTTTGATCGATCTGACTCAAATTTTGCATATTTATTCTTTAGGACCCGACAGGTAACAAACGCCACATTTCTCTCTCCCCTTTAACCCCACCCTCTGATATATTTTCTGTACCGTTTACACCAACACTGTTTGACCGATTTGACCCAAATTTTCCATACTTATTTTATAGGACGCGGCAGGTAATGTAGGTGACATTTCTCCCTCCCACTTCACTCTTCCTCCTTCCAGTGATATATTTTCCATACAAATCTGTACCGTTCGGCCGATTGGATTCAAGTTTTACATAATTCTTTAGGACCCGGTGGAACATAACAATGGAATCGTTTTTTTCCTTCCACAAACTTATTTTTAACTTAATCCTTAACCCGTGCAACGCTGGATAGTAACAGCTAGTATTTTATAAAAAAATAATAATTTTTAATTTTAAAATCTTTATGACCTTCTTTGTTAAAATAAAACACATTTGCTTTTCATGAAAATAAAAAAAATATTTATTGAAAGCATCTGCAATTACAACTTTCTCCCATCTTTCAGGCAATTGACGGATTCCCTCTGTGAATAAATTCTGGTCTTTGAAGGCGATCCAATCAATGAGCCTATTTTCGATCTCTGCGCTGTCCAGAACCGTTGTCCAGAAAGAGATAACTGCATCGACTGGAATACGGAATGAAGGAGCTAGCTATGTCTGGTGAATATGGCGGGTGGGGTAGAATTTTCCAATTCTGGCCTTTTGAGTAATTTTTCACAACGTTTGCAACATGTGATTTTGCATTTTCATGCAAGAAAGGTAATTTGTTATATTAATTCACCTTTTCTGGTCGTTTTTCCTATATATTTCGCTTCAAACATGTTGGTTGTCATTGGAAGACATTGCCATTGATAGTTTTACCTGATTCCAGCAGTTCATAATATACCACACCTTACTGATCTCACCAGATCCAGAGCATAGACCTTATTGCAATGAATATCTCGCTTTGGTTGTGATGGATCAGCTTCACCAGGCTTCACCCAGGATATTTTACTTTTGAGATCTCCTAATGTATCAATTTTTCATCTCCAGTATAACCATTCGATACTAAAAAACCTTTCTTTGTTGTTTTTGTTTTTCGACGTTCGGTATCTCTTTCTTTTATTTCACGTGGAACCCGGCTACTAGCTTTTTGAACCATTTCAACGGTTCAACATTTAATGTTACAGCCATTTCTGATTGTGTTTGGCAAGAATCTTCAGAAAATAACGTTTCCAATTCAGCATCTACATTTTATTTGTGGTTTTCCATGCTCTTAATCCTCAGTGCTAAAATCGTGATTTTTGAATCGCCGAAACCGTTTTTTGCAAATTGTATTTAATGCTTATTTATTCGATGCTCACCGTAAATTTCCACAAACAAACAATAAGACTTGTAATAAAACTTTTTGCAAATGGTATTTTCAAGGAGTTAAGAATACTATTTGTATATACTTCAATCAATGTCACATACTGCGTTTGACAGCTGACATTAAATACTATCGAATAAAAGTATTGGCATTTTATAATTCACGTAAGCAGTACAACTAGCGACACGCATTGGGAAAGGGCAAAACCATAATCACACACTCAATATGTTTTGATTTATGAATAAACCGCTAGGGCACAAAAATAACTAAGTAATGTAAGAAACGTTTATGAGTATTATCATTTTTGACGTCTCACGATATTTCACGATAACCATTGGAAAATGCCATTCAACCAGTGTACCCCAATCATGCTTGTCTATGAATAGGGGTGAACGGCACGCATAGACAACGCTGTCATACAGGTGTCTCATTGTAGTCACTCTTTATAGGTGGATTCTTGCATTGATAATGAGTCGAAAATGTTCAAACAATCGTGCCCTAAAAACAATCATATTGCATATCTCCATAGTTGTGGAGATATGCAATATCTAAACTTACTTTTTTCAAAAATCATTACAAGTACTTATATCTATTATGAAAAATTTATTCAAATAGTCCAATAGTCGAATAAAATGATAAAAACCTTCAAATTCCCATTTGAAAAATTTTGAATTATTATTTTTTTAATTATAAAACAAAGTTTTTGTCATTTTTTTTAGTTGAATATAAGCGAATGAATTTTTCATAATTTATATAAGTTACTCCAATAATAGTTTAACTTTTTGCAAAAAATAAGTCAGAAATATTGCAAATTTTGATATTCCATATCTCCGTAACTATTGATATTAGGTCATGGTTGCTTGAACATTTTCGACCCATTTTCAAGGCAGGAATCTACTTGTAAAGTTTTTCTCCTAGCTATGAAACACACTGTAAACACACAAAAAGGATTTCTATTTTATGTTTTCTAGTATTTCCTTCTTCTGGCTTTTGTGTTTTCATTTAAGTTACAGCCCATTGAGAGCTTTAGTGTAATGTATAACTCGGATCCAGTTATCTTTGTCGCGGGCTAATACACCTTACTTGGAGACAGAAATAGGAGGGCCTACAGAATACATTCCACGAGTACAGCTCACAGCTAGTTCCATGTCACAAGTTCTATGTATCATATATATATATATATATCCTTCAACCCAAGAATGCTGGAAATACGTCACTGGCCTGTCTGATTATTTCACAGACCCATATATTTATCAGAGAATTTCCTTTCAAAAACATTAAATTACTTTACTGAATAGGAGTTTTATGAGTTCACAGCGATTTCCAATATGAATCCTAGGCTTGATTTGGTATATCATTCTCTGCAGTCAACATGACAACAATATATTTAAAAGTATATTGTATTTAATCAAATCAGTGTTAATTAGGATCCGAATCCGAAAATCCGTTATGATATTTATTGTTTATCTTTCTGTACTAAGTTTCCAGACTAATTTTCCGACGTTTCGAATGACAATGCTGCAATGCGCAATGTCGATAGCCGAGATATGATAACTCGACCCAGAAAAGCTACAAAATTCTGAGAACGAAGATAAAAAACAATTTCGTTCATTTGTAAAATTTTTATGGGCGTTTTTATGGCTTAACTCATCTCGGTAGTACAAAATATTTTTCGCATTTAGACCGCGGTTGGTTGCTGAACACGTTCGCTCTATAAGAAATTTGATAAATTTTGAACAGAAGTTTCTTATAATATTATATGTGAAGTATTCAAATGAATAGATTTATCTACTATTTTTCTTTGCTGTACATTTCAAGCTTATTTTTTAAATAATGTTTTACAATATCGTATAGCACTGTGCGTTTACGGATGATTCTGAAATTTGTTAAGGTAGGTGTACACATTGTCATTCTATTATGCGTACAAAAAATATTTGGCAATGAATGATAGTGCGCGTCATGCTCAATTCGGTTATTAAAATTCTGTCATTTTTTTACAAGAGATATATTTTTAAAGATCCATGTTATTCAATTTGATATACTTTTGTTTGAGAATAATTTGAGAATAATTGAGAATAAGAGGAGAATTGAGAGTAATTGAGAATAATATGAGAGAATTGAGAATAATAAGGTAGGTACCTACACTTCAAATTAATTTTCAATTGATTGGACGTAATCATTTCAATTTATTAAATATCTTGAGCAGCTTGTTAGTGTAGTGGATATGACTCTCTCCTAGTTATCCAGCAGTCGGTGGTTCGAGCCTCATTCCAGGACACTAGCTAGTGAGTTCTATTTTCATAGCATAAGTGTATAGCTTATTTAAAAAAATATATTAGGAAAATTGATGCGACACTTATTCCGTGTTTGCATCTCTATTTTTTTCTTATTCTTCTTCTACACTTTATCCTAATGGATTGGGGTAAAATAACCCCTGCACCGTATATAAGGTTACAACGTTTCCTATCTTGGGCCTCGCTCTCCACGTCAGCCCAATTTAGTTGCAACCTCGCTTCGCAGCAGTCCTCCAACTGCTTCCGCCAGCTCCTTCTAGGACTGCCCCTTGGTCTTCTGCTTTCTTGGCTTGCCTGGAATATCCGCTTTGGTAGTCTATCTGTCGGCATCTGTAACATATACATCCTTATTTTTTTTAAATATGACCCTATTTTCAAATACAAGATATTAAAAAAAATCTTTACTGTTCGATTATAATTATTACAAAGGTCCACTTAACACCTATGTACAAATGTACTGTATTTTGGTGATATTTTTTATATTTACAAGAAAGCAAATTTTCGCGGATACGTGATTATAGTAAAATTGTCATTTAATAAAATAGCTAATTTGAAAAATATGGGCCAGCTCCGATACAAATTCAAATGAGGTACACAGGAACATCATAATTCAACCAAGTGTACATAAACGCAGTTATATTTTGCGTTATATTTTGAATCTAGGACCTTAACTACTTGTTAAATAATTTATTATACTCTCTAACGAAGACTCGTTTCTTATGATTGTACCGAATTTACAGTGTTCATCGTCGATTATTCGGAAAAACTATTTTACCTGGGTGATAGGCTAAAACTGTGACAATTTCGGTCGTGAGGGCCGAAGGTTCAATATCAAGAAGTCATAGATAATTTTAGAGTATTTACTGGCCATTGCTTCGATCGCCGAGCCAGTAATACCGGACAGTCAGACTTGTTGCAAAATGACTACAAGAGTCTCTAATTTATCGACCTTTGATCTACTTGATTTAGTGATAATCTTTTTTGTACAGTTTCTACCATTGATTTTTACCAGAAGCGACGGAAAAGGAATACGAACGTCCTGAGGCCTTTTAAAATTATACCTTCACAAACAAACAATACCTTCTCTCGGTATTTCTTATCCCGTTTAGTGTTAATGTTCACCTGAATGTTAAAAATCCTTTAAAATGTTGTTGTTTTCGAGGAAAGTAAAGAACATTAATTTTGCTTACATTAACAATAAATGTCAAGTCATCTATCAAAGACCTCAAAATAATCACCAATAATATTTTTTTGATGTTTATAGCGTTAAATTAGGGGCTGAACATAATTATTATTTTAAAAATGGATTGGTTTATACAAAGTTTTTAGTTAATTAAAATAAATAATAAGAATTTTATTTAAAAAAAGCCTACAGCATACTAGGATACTCCGAACCTGCGAACAAAGATCATTAATTACAAAAAAACTAACAAACTTTATATAAACGACTTGGACTATTTTTAAAGTCTACCGATACCACTGTACTTCATTACAACAGACGCACAAAAACAATAATAAATTATTTGGTGGCTGAAAATCCGTCCTGTATCGAAACCATGCAACTTCAAGGTTAACGCTATAAAAATGAAAAATACATTTTTAATTAATTTTTTCATAATCGTTTAGAGTATGCTTCTCAGAAAAAACACTGAACAGGGAGAGCAAATGCAGATTAAATATTATTTTTTTAAATGATATTAGGTATATAAATTTCAATTATATTATATTAGGTATATCAATAGCATAAATACATAGCACTCTTAGTTGGGTTGTTCGATCAGTAGTAATTAATAGCTATAGTTATGTTTCTTTTTTTCAATTGATTCAGCAACATTGTAGATTGACATTTAAAAATAATATTGATTGTATTATTTGTATATATCTTCTTATATTATTTGATTAATTACACCAACATGTTTCGGAAAAACCTTTCCGTCGTCAGGGTCAATGTCAAAATATCAAAATCAATAATGTCTTTTGTTTTTTGTTTTTCTAAATTATTTGAAAAATTATTTTTAAATATTATTGCTGAAGTTCTTGATTATTCGCAATTATTTAATTTATACTATATAAATTATAATTTATACTATAGTTATGAAAAATTGCGAAAGTCGAATGATCAATCACTTTAACAAGATACCAGCCAGTGACAGAAACCTTAATGTATTCTACATGACACAGGCTCAATTCAAAAACGAAATATTCAAAAACTTTGTTGACGGTTGCTTGAGCGTATAATACATGCTCATCATACAAGACTTGATTATATTTCACCGAGAACCACTACTTGTAGACACACGGTGTTGACCTTGGGACCCGCACAATCGTCGTATAACTTGTTATCTAGAACTATTGCTGTGTAGAACTCATTCCTAAATTGTATTGATTGATTTGCGACAGTTTACTTTATCATTCTGACATTATTTATTATAACTCTATCATAAAATGTAGGTATATCGTGAAATCATGTAGTTATATTCAAAATGTTCATAGAATATTTAAACTTAATTTTTTAATGTCATTCTAGAACCATCTATCAGGGTCAATAATGAATGTCCTGTTGACGATCTGTTTAAATATAATTATCTTTGAGAACGGCTATATATTTTTTAAAATTAATTCTTGTTTGTGGTTTAATTAACAGCAATTTTACCTAATTATCCCAAAAGCTGTGTTCTTAGCAAACCATTATAATTATTTTATTAGCACTGTAAACTCTGGTGATTAAATTTACCACTTCACTTTTTCTTTGTGTTATTTTCACAACCTAATTAAACGTGTTTGCGCCTGAAAGAAATGCTTTGTCTACCTGAAAATCTTGAAGGAAAAATCTCTGGGTAGTAAAAAGGCATTGTTATGTAAACGTATTGTTTTCAAGAGAAATAATCAAGAATTCTGAATTCTTGGGTCGTAAGAATTAATATCGACTTCAGCTATTACTTTTGTAACAGTACAAAAGTAATAGCTGTAGTAACTACTGTTTTTGTAATTTTTCATATAAGTACATCATGAATACTGACACGTATTTGTTTTAGCTTGAATCACTTCAATCCTTCAGTCCCTTCCACATTGGCTAACAGGGACAACACAAGATCAGCAATACACGTTCGTCTTCTTCATCATCTGTTGTCTTCTATCGAAGGTTGAGGACCAAGTTGCAGTATGTTGATTTGTTCTGTATAAGATGAATAAAATTTTCGGCTTTTTGAACATTGAGCCACTTTCTAAGGTTACTCTCTCGTCTTCTTTCTACAAACTGTAGAATTATACATATTCGTAGTAACAGTACATTTCATTGCACGTTACACATATATGTGTGATCATGTATTGGATGAATATACAGTGGGCCCTGTAGTTAAGTCTAATTTCGATCTCTCTGGTAGTCCATTATTGTGCCACTACAGCGTGAACTGCTTTTCTCCTCCCTTCGCGACCTTGGGCTATTTTTAGTGCCACCACCCTCTGTCTGGTACAAAACCATTCTAGAAAATAAGACATATTCATTCGTCTTATAATATACGCTATTCGCAACAAATGACACCGACGCCACATCTCGAAGGCGTCGGGCATGTTTCTTTCTTGCCTTCTCAGGGTGCATGTTTCGAATTCATAAAGAGCTATGGAGAACATCATGCAACATTCCTTGGTGCATGTTTGTGCGAGACAGAAAAGAAAGTCATGTACTTATTTAGAAATAAAATATGTATGATGTTGGATAAGGTTTTTTTAATCCAAAATAATAAATTAATTAATACAGTAGCCGGCAAACATCTTGAAACTTTACGGCGTAGTGGGGGGAAGTTTGCGCATGTACCGTTCCACCAAAGAGACCCAAATTTTGTCTTCTGCGCATTCCCCCACTACGCCAAAAAATTTCAAGAAATTTGCCGGCAACTGTAACAACAATCGTTTATAATTTTTAAGGAATTTTTGTTTTTTCAAACAGCTCCCTTTTATTATTTTTTTAAATCGTGCCATATGCCACATTACATATATATACTCAATTTCTTAATAAAAATACATGACCTTTTTTTCTGTCTCAGATAAACGTGCATTGGGGAATGTTACATCTCAGTCACGGCTGAGGATGAATGGAATGAAAATGTGAAGGGCATTTTTATCGTCTTTTCAAAAAATTTCAAATAAAATAAGAGTGCAATAGGTATATACTTTACTAAGTGCCTATAAAAATATTTAATAATTAATCACCTTCTTGTAAAAAAATGTCTGTATCTTAGGCTCCCAGGGTGGTGTAACCACTTAAGCCAGTCGGACTTTTACGTTTCATGAGATGGGTGGTTCTTGCAAATTTTGGTCAGTTGCGACATCTGCTTGCATAGATCTGGTATCCACGCTTAATTTCACTGAATGTCAGTTGCCCGACGATATGGCCTGTTCCGGAATTTGATGCCTTTCCTGTGAGGAAGTCCGCCTGCAGCGTCTGTGCACCGCTGCTGGAGTGGCGCAACAGATGGGGTGGTTCCACAATGGAGCTTATCATTACGCTACAACAAAGCGGTACCTACCTCGGCTGTCGCGCGGAGAGCGGAGCAAATGCAACAGAAACAATTGCCAAGGGGGATGAAGAGTGTGATGAAGAGTGTCCCGAAGGGAAGGGATGGTCCAATTCATGGATACTGCAATTTTATAATAAGCCTTGCGAGTTATTTACAATTTATGTTAACTCTAAGTTCAGAAACGGAAGCATTACCTCTTGGCTATGGATACAAATTATACGATAATTAATTTTTTAGTATAAAAAATATACAAATAATATGATAATTAATTTTCGGAATAAAAAATATAGAAATTGTATGATAATAAATTTTCAGTATAAAAATATACAAATTATATGATAATTAAGTTTCAGAACAAAAAATATACACAGAAAATCTATTGTATTTAATTTTTGCGGGCTTAACTTCTATAACACAATGCTGCAATATAAGAATCTATCAGAATATAATTAGTTTTGCTTTTACTTTTTTAGAGTATGAGGAAACATTATTTTTTCTTTTTTTCGTTGAACCTTATCCGCCTTATCCATTCAACGCACGTTGGCTATCATGTTGGCTATGAGAACTCTGCTTACTGCGGCCTGGAACAGCCTACAGTAGACTGTCCCTGGTTTTTCAGCCATGACGTTCCCCTTTTTCCAGGGCCCCGCTGCATTATGAGATGCAAGATCTCGTACTTCTCTGGATGTCTCATAACATGTCCGAGATATTGAAGTTGTCGAATTATAATTGTTTTAATAGCTTTATCTTTATTCATTCGACCCATAATATCGTAAATCTGTCCATCCAGTTTTTTTTGAGTATTGCCATATATGTACACATCTCGAATGACTTAAGTCATCTTATAAATTCTTCGATAAGCGTCCGTGCTTCCATTCTATAAAATAATATCAAAAACACGTAACATCTGACCATTCGCATTCGTAATCCATCCAACCCAATTGAGAAGAAACATATACGTTTATAAGTATAATGAAAATGTTTTATCTAAAACTAACAACCATTAATCGACTATAATTTACTGATTGTTTACATGACTCGTAATTTTCTTATTCTTTTGATCTTAAAAAATTCACGAAAAAATTAAAAAATATAAAATATCTAATTTTCGACAAATCACGATAAAATAAATTTTATCCGCCAACTACGGAATTATAAGTAAACCAATATAAACACTATGACGTGAAGTTCAGATCCTCATGACCTGAGCCCCTCGTCATCACCAGCTAGTTCAGTCGGAGAAGAATGGGACTAACCTTACTCCTTTATTTCAATCTCAGGGTCCTTTCGGTGATGTGCGCACTGAACTCTCTCTCGAGCCGCTTTAGTTATATTAACATATCATATTAGCATATCATATTAGCATATCATATTAGCATATCATATTAACATATCATATTAACATATCATATTAACAGTTCATATTAACGATTTCAAGTTACAACAGATTAAAAAAGATGGGTTTATATAACAAAACATTTTGTGCAGTCAACATATTCAATAAATTTAAACAAACAAGTAACTGTGCCACTGAAGGCGACCACATCTAATTTACCCGATGATATTTTACTAAGATTATTTCACTACTTCTAATTTAAAATAAACTGGCCGATCCCCGACACTGTTGACAGCGGCCGCTCAATTTAAAAGGAAATCAACAATCTACTGGCGGTAACGCCATCGCAAATGTCGTGGACCGGGGAAATTCATGACGCTAAAGATTTACGTTTAAAATGCATTAGACACAGTAATGATACATAATAATGCATCGGCATGATGCTCGAAATGTCCTCAACGATGGATTAATTACTGATGCTGCATATTTCTTCCAACCTTCGGCGCTTTAAAAAACTCTACATTATGCCGCGACGTCTCGCGAGGCTGAATGGAGTGAAAGATATTTGAGATGAGACTGAGATCAAAGAATACCAATTTCTTGTGTGTGAACTGCATCCTCTAGAAGACGGTGGGCACCTGCATCACGCCATGGTGTCTTCCTCCAGTTCAGGATAAGATCGGCATCCAGTGGGATGCACGTTCTTACGCCGCCATGTGGTCTCCTGCCCTTGTGCTGGACCTCGAGCTCTCAGCAGGTCGCACGCTCGACATCCGAAGACGGCTTCACATTGTGAGTCCGTCGCAGGAACCCTCTCAAAAGGGTGCGAAGTTTTCACATCTTTTGCGTCAGAATGTCAAAATCCAATGACGCCAACTTGTTCCGCGTTGATCGATAATGTGACCGGCCGCTAAAAGTTCGTAAATGATCCCGGTTCCGAAATGCACGCACAGTACCTACACGTCTTAACATTATTTTATCGGTGCAATATTACACGCGGTGATTGAAAAAAAAAATTTATCAAGTGTTCCGCAAAGGAGTGTGACGTATATTATTTATTACGTTACAACACATATAAATACATCGAATGTACAAAGTAATATTAAAAAATACTACAGAAACTATGTTTGTTTAAAAAAAAATCATTAGTAAATTAGACACGGGCAGTTGAAGCGCTTGGTTCGTCTGGAGTTAATGCGCTTACCTAATGATCGAACGATCAGGGGTTCGACCCAAGAATTAGCCTTAAAATTCAAAATATTAAAGCATAGCTCAGTTAAAAAATTCTAATGAAATGATTATTATATCGGTAGTTTAGTTTGGTATCTAACATTACCAAACATATTTTTATTTTCTTTATTATTTTTTTAAACTTATTTTTTATTTACGTCCTTCAAGTAAAAAATAAATAAACACTTCAAACACTTGAAGTGTTTCAAACAAAATGTCAAATACATAGCAATAGCACAATACATAAAGATAAATATAATATGAAGTGGAAAGCAAGTACACAGCAATAGCTTAAGCATAAAAAAGCATATTATAATAAAAAAATTACATAACAATCTAACGCCATCAACAACTGACATACATTACACTTATTTAAGTCCAATCTGACGAATACTAGTAATCTTTCAATACACCTTTTAAAATATGTTTGAATATTATAAAGTTGATGATAAAAGTTCAAGCTGAAGCCTTTGAAGTGGGGAAAAATGACTGTTTAAATTTCAAATAATTTTAATAATCATACTAGTTTTAATGTTCACAAAACATCTAAATTACAATAAAAACTTATTATTTATTTAACATAAACTGCAGTTTAGATAAAAATTATTTTCTTTAATGTATAATGATCACAGTTCTGCGAGGCCGTTTTATTTCGCGACGTTGTCTTTGATGCCTTTCTTCACGCGTCTATTTAGATGCGCCCATTTTTCGTAATAAACGCAAATAGCCTTAATGTATCGCTTAACTTACGTCGGGCATTCCATTCTAGCTCGAGTTCTTATGAGACATCTACTTCTTGTTTAATTAAAATTCTCCTATGTTTCGAGTGCTTTAAACATTATTCCACGGAAAAGAAAGAAAATCCGCTAGTAATTTTGTAATGTAAATGTAAATAGGTACTTTTAAAAGATAATCTCCGAAAATCGAAAACAAAGCCAAAAAGTAAGACGAGTTTTTATACAAAATGACTTTTTTATATATTTCTATATAATAAAAGCATCAAATATATAATACTCACAACGTAATAGGATAGAGAAAAAACTTTGTACTAAAATCAAGGCGACAAGCTTAAATTTAAAAAAAAAAATGTCAATCTAAGCTTTTACTCTCCTGACTTAAAATGATTAATAATTACAACGAGATCTCATCCATCAACCCCTAACCTGAATATATTCTTGTGACTCAGCCTTAGTTTAAATGCGAAAAGTTTTACTATCCAGAGTCGTTCAAACGTAATACACGCTTACCATTATCACAGGGAGCATTGAAGCCATTACCATTTGTCGACAACTTTTATGGGATGGCCGCGTTGTAAGAATGCCTGAATAAGACTACCGAGAAGATGATGAATTTATAGCTATCTCGGAGCAACGATCGCGTTAGCGCAAAAAAATTTTTCGAAGGCTCCATCAAGAAGAACCTTCAAAATTCAGAGTAAGCAAGTGCGAAAGGTGCATCAGAACCTCTGAATCCAGAACTGGTCTCTTTGACCACCTGCGGACTAACCATCGTCAAGGACTGATTTCCTCGGACTAGAGAGATGGATAATGATGATAATTATGTTTAGCATATGCAACATTCAGTTACATGCCAAAGGCACGTATCACGTGATTAGACTTTGTTGACGTTGAAACCTACGCATTCTATATTTGTGAGGTAATTGTATATTTTGTTGTATTTTTACTTGGATAATAATAGTTTCATTACTGTTATATAATCCAATGATATAATAAACTGTAGATACGTTACAGGCATGAAATCTTGTCAACTCAAAATTAAGGAAATTGCCTTACTTGCATTCGTTATCGAACGGATCTTCTTTGTGATCGGGCGCAACGCAACGCTACGCCGAAAAAAGAAGTCCCGGGGAAAAAGGAACAGAGTATCGTACACTATTGTAAGAATGAGTATGTTATTTTAGTCACCGTGACTTCAAATTAACTGATTTTCTGTCTACACGCAGAGCGTTTGTGAAATAAGTATGCCGTGATTTGTTGTCTCTTTCAATGCGATATTTGCTACATAAGAAAGCCGGCTAGTATGGGAATAACGTGTCTATATTATAATACGTCAATGATGTAATCAGTGTTTTTATGTTTTGTTTTTTTCCACAATGTGTTCTGTAACAATTTGTTTTTTTGCAGAACTCATTGTGGAATGTTTGTTTAAAAAAATGTGACAATATATTTTTGCAGTACAATTTTAATGTCATACTAGAACTACTAGGAGCTTAGGAAAATTAAGATTCCTCAAATACATATCTGCCTTGGATATTCAAAATTGGGGAGAGCTGGCACAACACCGAGATGAGTGGAGGAAGATTCTTGAGAAGGTCAAGACTCACCAGGCGTTGTGTAGAACAGTGATGATGATCACGTCATAGGGTCATTGATGACCTAATTGTGACATATTAAATTCATTATGTTTTATTTTTAAATCAAATATAGGACCAAAATAATATACAAAATAATATAATATAGTACATTTAAACACGGAAACACGTCGGCCACAAAAAACATTTGGAGTAATAAGAGTTCATAGAAAATGAGAGAATACTTAATCCAACAAGGAGTTTCAATTACTTCTCTTGTAACCAAATACTGCGGAAATTCCTCTCATGTACTGAATAATATTAACATTTTACGATACGTTTCGATGTTCACAATTTATATGCAAATATATATGTTAACAATGTTTCATTACGTTATATCCACGAATACTGAATAACTTTACCTTTTTTAAATTTTAAATAGACTGTTCACCACTAATGTTTTGAGATTTCTTCTTCAAGGGACAGGGCTTATAGTGAGGGTTCAATAGATTGATTGAAATAATAACTAACTATATTTAAGGGAGCTTTATAATAATAATAGTTCAATATGAAATTATATATAAAAAAAAGTATGCTGGAGGAGCGACAGTCGAGATGGTATGGGCACATAAGACGGAGACGCCAGTCCACACAGTGAAGCAGGTAATGTCTATGGAGCTTCATCGATAGTCATCCAGAGGAAGACCAAATAACTGGATGACTCAACGCTCTAAAATATTACAGAGAAATTACCTGGATGAAAGAGATACCCAGAACCAAAGAAAATATAGCCTGAGAACAAGAAGAGCTGACCCCAACAGCATACCTAGGCAATGAGTTGGGACAGTGCAAGGAAGAAGAACTTATTGTAAAGAAATAATTACATAATTGTAGCCTCAAAAGATGAGAGACACTGTCAGATTTTCGTAATATGATTTACGTAATAATGATACGACGGGTATACTTAGTTCAACAAAGAAATAATGATAATTACCATGACTATATCCTGTATATTAAAAAAAAATATATTTCTACGCATACATAAGACGCCATCGTACGTCAAAAAGCAATTCATTTTTTATATTAAACTTCTGTATAGAGAAATAGCAGATGGAAAGGTCGATAAGTGTAGGAATCAGGCATATCGAGATAATACGAGAGTAAAATACCACATACACTCATCACTGCCGAGACTATACAGAGTGTGCAATAAATACAGTGAGTTTGTAGATGTACTTCACGACTGCTTGACAAGTTTAAAAAGAAATGTGCAGCCGATTGTGAGACAGTGTGTAACGATATTGGCCTATTCAAATAGACATTGCTGAAAAATTATACGAAAATATCTATCTGCTAAAAGCTCATGATAAGGAGAAGCCCCACAATTCATAAATACTCAATAATTAAATATTTGCCGGATAAGTAGGTGCGGGCCTTTATTATTTCTTATTAGCCTTTATTATTTCTGCACGCGGGCGTGTAAAGCAGGCTTTATGTTATTTTAGTTTGACGAAGCGAGCCAATCAAAAACGGTTGTCCGCGTAACGGATCGGGCCAATGAGAAGCGTTCTGGGAGATAGACCTTTACCTTTACACGTCGGTTGGAGTCAAAAATGGCGATAAATTTTGACTACATAAGCCATACAAATTCGAGGAACGGCCCTTTTCCTTCAGCATCAAGGTCGGCCGGAGGCCCTTGTGGAGAGAGGACCGAAATACCACCAGGCAGAGAGGCGGTAACACTCGAAGATACAGATAAGCATTTCCAATATTGTTTACTTCTATTGCCTTTTACGTGTATTCAATTTAGAACTTTCTGGATTGTAACAAATATTGATACATGTTGTGGATTGTTTCGTTACGTATTTTGGGCCTAGGGATAATTATTACTTGGCGCGCATCGGATTTAATATACAAGAAATCGTAGTATTGCGGCTGTGATAATTCCAGCGGGTGAATTATTGCATAACGCTTATGAAATGTTTAAGTGCGTCGCGGTCCATATGGAAAATCATTTAAATTTGATATTCATATATTGCCAAAGATATAGAGGCTTTAAAATTGAATGTTTTACTGACGAAGGGTGTTTGTTTCGTAGGACTTGAAATTCAGAATAATTGTGTGTATTTAATGTCGCGAGGTTCGGAATGTACGAGAGATTCTTCAGGGCGGATGTATCTTTATGCAAAGGAATGTTATGTTAGCTATACTGGAGATTGAATACCCGGGTTTCTGTGGGATTTGCCTAGTAGCAATATGATAATTGTTGTATTGCATGGGTAGCGTGCAATACGGTCTTCAGCTGGGGATCACATTTATATTGTCTATTACGGCTAATTATTTTACTATCTAAATGTATATTTTGAAAATAACGTGCGGACATCTTCTCGAACGGCAGATAATTTCAGACAAAGAGTATAGATCTTATCAATGTATAATATTCGTTTTATTGCTGTTTATGTACGATTCCAAGTTCTACCTGGTACGAACCCATTCTGAAGTCGGTTGATAGGCGGCTAATTTACACGTACTTTTGTTGTCGCTCGATATATAAATAAATGAATCTAAAATGGACCAATTCGTTCAATAACTTACGTAGGCTGTGTATGTAGTTATATTACGCAATATATTGCAATTGGGAAGATTTTGGCAAATATGAATTTATGACGTTCTCAAGCTAATATTCAATTCCCATGAGATGAAATACATTTGCCGAAGCTAGAATTGCGCGTGAGCGATGGAAGGAGGGAGAATGTGTATTCTTTTGCAGATTTGAAGCTGGCGGAGTTTTATAATAACGAGCAGCATTCTCGATAGAAGGAAAGTGAAGGGCTACACAGGCGCTGGTAACTGCTTAATTTTGGAGAATCCGTAATATGATTTTGGATCAGGATGCCATCTCAGAAGCAGACCAACTACAGAAATAAGATAACAACCATTAATATTATTTATTCTTGATATTTTCTTATGTGTATCAAATGGAATGTTCATGTTACATAATTCGTCATTGTCACATAATCACTATTCATTTCATTACGTGGGTTCAGAGTTCAACGGTAACGGACGCGGTAACAAATTGGTACTGATGTCGGGACGTAACGTCGGGATTATATCTTAATTATCTTTAGGATAGAAGCGAGGTCATCATACGTGCGTTCTGCATTTCAATCTTATTACTAACATATATAAATATACATTATTGCGTTTTACAAATTGAATATGATTGCGGGAAATAGGCATTTCGTCCGGTTATGCAATATTAACTTCCAACGTAGCATAATGAGATCTTATTACCGGTGCTAGACTCTCGAGGTTAGTCACGTGATTGTTGTATAAATGGAATAATGAAGGGGATTGAAGAAAGAGATACACTCGCGATACAGATAGTTGTATGTAACTGGGATCAAATGACGGGGTGCGTGTTCTCGGTCCAGGGGATGAACGGGACTGCGGGGACACTCTGGGTGGGTCTAAGTAAAATTGCGCAAAGCCTCCACACAGTCAAAATGTGTTCAGTCAAGCAAAGGTGAAGCATTTCGAATCGGACCAGAGCGTCGTGCCTCAAACACTTCGGGGGGAAGAAACCCCTACGTTCTTTCACTCCCCTTGGCCCGACGAGCTCGAACTCCGGATATGAATGTTCATGAATGTCAGCTATAAGACTCGGGTAGCCGTACCTCAATCAAAACCTTCGTTCGGGACCACATTAACGTACGAGACAAGGCGTTCCGCATGGACGAGTAACTATGAGAAGCAGGAAGCAATTTAATAATCTATACACTGCGCGAGGACATTACTAACACCATCATACTCATCATTCACCACCTTTTCTAACTTGCTGTATACAGAAGCCTCTCGAGGTTCTCCCTTCCCGGCCAGCGAGCAACATATCAGGAAGTGCAATCAATTGTAATAATCATGCTGTAATACCATCATTTTAATATCTCTAGTCAATAAGACTACACCGTGGGATCAATCACATCAACTATAATTGGCGATGCTAACATGGCTCTGACTGACGCACTCAAGGAAGAGTCTTTTCCAGTCACCCAGTTAGTTCATTCAGCCCTTTAATCAGCAGTAAACATCATAATAATCCGGCTCATGTAGCCGCAACGTGGGATCCTCATCATTATACACCAGTCAATTTGACTGCCCCGCGGGACAATATACAAACCTTAATATCAGACGCGGGATTTCTTCCTGATATGTTTGTCGCCGGGAAGCGAGGACTTCGGAGGATTCCAGCAGGAGCAATAGAGTCTCGGCTTGATCTTGGTCTGCAGCTTAGTGTGGGAGGTTATGTCTAAACAGGAGTTAACCACCGGATGCGGCGATGCTCTGGGGCCGCATCCCCCTCCCCCCTACAGGGGGGGGCATCTAGAATCCACGTTTGGACAGAAGTGGTTAGTCACTTCTTAAATTTCACTTACAAAATTGTATCTTCCATTCCCTTAGAATCTCGGGCTGTGATAATGTCAGACAAAGCTTGCCCCGAGCCTCTGTTGCGCCTAGTTGTTATGAATATATGTTTACTCTTTCCACTATATACCATGAACAGATAAATCGGGCCGAAGACCACCGATCGCGCCAGTTGTAAGCATTGTATGTATGTATTCTGGAGAATCCAGCCGTTAATTTGCATTTTGAGTATTGTGTGTGTATTTAATAAGTATAACCGTGTATTAATCGACCGTGATTTATCTAATCTGGATGACCGGCAGATCCAGTATACTATTGCATTAAAAAAAATACGTAAAAAAAATAGATATTGCGTGTTGTTGCGCAATATTAGCGCTAAGCTCCTATTATGTACCGTCGGTTGTATTATACGGATACCAAGTTATACTCAGAGCGCCTTAGGCTGTATTTCGCAAGTGGTATTTATCTATCTGAATATTCCATCGTAATCGTGACCCCGCACTCAGCCGTGGAATCCGTCCACAGGTGCTAATACGAGACCTCGGTAACCAGGCGGCATCGTTCTAGGCGAAAATCTACGTAAACATATTTATGTTCGCGACGCCGCTACCGGATGCGAGGAAATGACGGATGCGCCACCATGAATGGCGATTTTGTTAGTCTGTTCAATCGATCGTCGTTTTGAGTCCGGCTCAAGTTGCGCGTTAATAATGTTAGGTTAGTTTCACCTCGTATGAATACAATGGCATTTCTTCTGCTACGCTACCAAAAGTACTGGGTAACCGCGTCACATCGAGGAGTCCTATATTACTATCACTAGACGATTACTGGCCAAATTATATGTTAGACTAAACGTAAACTTAATTCAATCACGTAAATAAATTTTAAACTTAGCCTTGAGCTTGCAAAAGCAGATCTCAAATAATATATTAGACTTTTAATAAATAAACTTAAAGTAAAATCGCTTTTGAAACTTTTCTTAAAGCCTTCTCTTTTAAACTTCCCATTTAAACTTCTTTCAAAAAAAAAAGCTTCACCCCAAATACACCCTCAACGGGGAACGTCACATTTGACGCCGCGATCAGGAGGGTAACGTCCCAAAGCCAGTCGAAAAAGCCGTATTCATATTGTTATAATAGACGTGAAAAAAAAATTAAAAAAAAATTCGGTGACATAACCTTTATTTTAGATTCGCTTGAACATTTTACGTATAGGTGTATCTTCACACGAGCCTTAGGAAGCAATTAAAATGTCTGCGCGAAAACACAAAAAAAAATTATATGTTAAACGTTAATGTTAACTGTTATCTCGAATAACGATATGCTTGAACACTTTACGACCATGTCGATAATCTAAAATGATATACGTGCGCGAGAAACGCGTAATAAATATTTTAAACTAATTCTTTGATTCGCTAAAATAGTACTTTCATCGTCTTTGTAAAAACATCTGCTTGGTTGAACTTGAAATAATGACCTAATTATAAATCATGCGGTCGTTGCTCTTAGAAGTTATATAAGAAAGGGCAACGAACTTTTATGTGTTATATAATAAACAGGTTTTAACACTGGGTCACTGGAACAGTGCCACCTGTTGGAAGATTCGCAAACCTTCTGGGCTAGGTTAGAGTTTAGTTTGAAGGAAATACAACAGATGGTGCGATGTTTTGCCTTGTGCGTCTTGCGCGGGCCGACATCACGTGACCCGACCTTGTACGCATTTGATCGGACTGCGCATTTTTCTGCGTCGACGGTAACCATCGGCACACGTGTGTTAGTGGGTCGGCCGGCGTATATGTACAAAAACTCACACAGGTCCGCGCGTTTCCAACGGCGTTGTTGTCTTAGTTCGGAAGAAATGCAACGGGTGGCGAAGTGTATGACCTTGAATTTCGGGACATAATAAGAATCGGCCTTCTTTGGTTTTATATATTCCTCGTCAATTGACACTTAAAAAAAAAAAAAATGTAGGTATTGAGTGCACACTCGTCGTATACTTACATGTTGTAGAAAAGAGGTGTATTGGGAAATATTTCCTTTTGAATATTCCAAAGTATACAACGTGAAGGTTGAGAATTCTAGAACATCTTGTAGGCCTTGAAGAAAAAAAAAAGGTTTTCTATAATTTTAGGGACCTTGAAGAATCTTCTGACGGGATAGTAGCGACATCTGTGCGAGTTTCATTTCCGGGTTTTTATATTATATGCTGTGATGACTCCTCTTCTTCGCCTTTCAGCTCGATCCTACTCCTAACTGAGTTTACGCCTTGTTAGAGGCAGACAAGCTATCTATCTACGTCGGATGAAGGCTCTACGGTTTTTAACGTAGTATTTCCAAACACCCTCGCTTTATTCAAGACCTCCCCAGTTCACGTTGTGTAATTTTTTGTTTCGAACTATAGGGGATGAATTGGTTTTGTGGTAACCCTATCGCAAGCTAAACTTAAATTAAATACTGGGGTATGAAGTTCGTGAATGTTCATGGAAAACGCAAACAAAACTACCTAGCACGTCAATTAAGCCCTACGGTGCAATTGCTAAACATACTATGTTCCGTGGCCCTATATTATTTACCTATCATTCCTACGGACTGAAACCACTGCATCTGGTGTAGCTGCGCTTCCAGAGTGCGCGATCCTCTGCTCCACGCCCTCTCCGCTCGATCCCCCATTGTCCTACCTGTATGGGATCGACCGCCATCCACTGGAAAGGTTAGTGACGTGCCGTTATCACATGCGCATGCACATATAGAGTACATAGATCCTCTGAAAGCCCTCGAGTCCTTCGTAGCCGCTCCTATGGATGATTCCGTCTTCGACGCCCTCGCTGATTAATAATTTTATCTTCCGCCGTTATCTCGCTGTGCTTATTCCCTACGATCTTTTATATTTACTCTGCATTATCTTTATATCAATTACATTGTTACGTTTATTTACTAGCCGGCCTAAGTTCCGTCACCTGTATCTGGCCCTATGTCTCATTCTAGTGGTACGTTGGGTTCTAATGGATAAGGGGTTTGTAGAAGGTGTGTGTAAGTGTATGTGTACGCGGAAAATGTGGTTGCTTTAAATTCGGCCCCTCCGTACCCAAAGGCTCATCGGTGACTGATCCCATCTTCCTTCTCCCGACACGAGTTCCGGATACGTTGACCTGAGCCTGGATGCGCCTTTTCATGTTGGGCCTCTTCTGTGCAAAGTACCGCACCATCCCTCGCGTCAGTGTCTGGCGTCCGGGCTCAGAGCCAGTTTGCCCCCCGAATTCCAACTCCTCCAGTTTAAACTAAGTTAAACTACGGTATATATACTGAAGCTACTGTAAAGATGGTCCCGGGCCACCTGTCAAGTCAAAAATATGCGAGTGGGGAAGGGGAGTTTCCTAGGCTCCCCAACCCTCGCCTGTGAGCAACTGCAGCCCATGGGCCATTCGCGACACTACAGTGACTGCAACCACCCTCCCAGGTAGTACTTATTATAATCTGGTTTGCATCAATACGTTCAATCCATTCCAGACGAGGGAAGACATCCGCACGGGTGTTGTGCCACCCGTGAAGAGCCCCCTCATACACTACGTACGAATAGATACATACTAATAAAATATAATATACGTACATATACTTACCTATACAATACATAAATAAATACTTGTAATGGTTGGTTGCCATGTGGTTTCACGAGGCCATGACCCCTCGTATTAGTAGATGGAAAGGTGGATCTGGACAGTAGGGATATGCCTAGCCCCTGGCCAGGGATGTCGGTGTATTTTCTCCAAATGGTGTACAGCTATAATCCTGCCATCGATGATGATGGGATCTGCCTAATTATCTCCGACTGATGTGTAACTGGAACCCTGCCATCACTGATGAAGATGATGTTGTCACTATCGAAACGTCACCTTATGATATTTAGCTGAACCGCCGCTAGTGATGATGATGATGATGATGATACTATCGTAACGTTTCCTGACGATATATATCTGAGACACCGCTAATGATGATGATGATACTATCGGAACGCCTCCTGACTATATATGACTGGGACACCGCTTATGATGTCTCCTGACGATATATAACTGGGACACTGCTAATGATGATGATGTTGATGATACTATCGAAACGCCTCCTGACGATATATAGCTGAACCAACGCTAGTGATGATGATGATGATGATGATACTATCGTAACGTCTCCTGACTATATATAGCCGAAACACCGCTAATGATGATGATGATACTATCGTAACGACTCCTGACGATATACAGCTGAAACACCGCTAATGATGTTGATGATGATGATGATGCTATCGAAACGCCCCCTGACTATATATAACTGGGACACTGCTAATGATGATGATGATGATGATACTATTGAAACAC
>JADDOH010007935.1:19812-59375 GCA_016648135.1 Agrypnia vestita | reverse complement strand
TGCGAAAAATAATTCTCCAAACGTACATGCAAATCACCTGTTAAAATACCATCACTATTTTTACTCCCTTTCTTTTAACTCGTAGCGTCTGCTTGCTTGTCTGTCGAAAAAACTTTGGTTCGATTTTTAACCCTTTTCCCGTGATCCAATCGTGCTGAAACCTTGCAGGCAGACTCGTGGCGACGATAAAAATGAACTAACAAATTTTCGTTTAAAAAAAAATTAGTAATTATAGTATGATTTTGGATTTTTCAGAACTTTTTATTACTCCCTTTCGTAGTGTCACCCAACGCATGGGATAAGCGCCAAACCTGTTTCAACTAGTAAATGAGAAAGGGAGTATAATAAAAACTTGGTTTTTTGAATGTTGGGGTAACAATCACAAAATAACAATATTTTCAGACTAGTTCAGATTATTTGTGTTCAAAATCAAACCCTCGTACCTTTGGTTAATTTTTTCTGGACCAATTTCTCCGTCTTCTCCTTGAGACCCAGCCCCCACGTGATCTCCATCTCAACATCTCTGTTTTTCTTTTTACTTTGATTTTCTTCAATTTCTTGCAGTAATGCTTTATATTTAGATATGGGGTCGGCTGTCACACTTTCAGCCGCCTGTTCTACTTTTTCAGGTTCTTCTATTTCACTCTCTGGAAAAATAGACAATAAAAATTTAATTAAGGATAAATTATAGAAGTCTCATTATCACACATTATCAAATTTTTTAAAGTTCTATATACACATCTGTTCGAATAAAGAACCTATCATATATTGCTGTGGTCTCTGCTAGAGACATCTGTTGATTTTTTTCTCAATAACAAGTTAGCATACACAGCTTTTGTAACTAGTGATGATACTTCTATATTTAATTTAAGTGTAAATATTAGAATTATTGAGTAATATCCAAGAAGAAAAAACTAATTTATAATCTCGACCTGAATTGACTACTTGTATATGAGTCATTTCATTTAAATAAATCCAGATTTTGTTGAATGACAAAGAAACAAAAACAATAACTTGATTAACCATCGACCAGTGAAAACGAGAAAGAAGTACGTAGGGGGACCTAAAAGTAACGGGAATTGTATTGTGGTGGAGAGGAAGAGTGGGGGAAACCATTTTTCAACCAGGTGTCCGTTAGGGTCACTCATCTTGAGTCAGTGTGCGAAGTTGTGTTGCTGTGAGTGCATCGGTTCGCCCGTGAGATTTTTTTTAGTAAAACAACTTTTTCCACTTCAGCGATGGCAGATTGTCGAAAGTAATGCGCGACTTGTTTTCTGTTGGGGAAATCGGCCTCGGAAACTATTGTAAACCAATGCCGAATGTCAATTGAAGACCAACCCCATTCAGGACGCCCCTCAACATCAAGAACTGATGAAAACGTCGACAAAATCAATGCCCTCGTTCCTGAAGACCGCCGTCGAACCAAACTATCAACCAGAAGTTCTACTTGGAGATTTTGAAAAGATTGATGGAAAGTATCTGGAAAAAAAGAGCAGATCTTTGGCGCACAGGTGAATGGTTCTTCCATCACACACGACAACGCGCCAGCCCACACCGCCCTCTCCGTGAAGCAGTTTTTGACCAAAAAGGCATGACACCGATTGTCCACCCCCCTTACTCAACGGATCTAGCCCTCTTTGACTTCTTTTTGTTCCCCACATTCAAAAGGGACATGAAATAGAAGCGTTTTGCCACTGTGGAGGAGGTAAAACCAAAATCGCTGGAAGGCCTAAAGGACATCCCGATAAGTGAATTTAAAAACTGTTTTTAATAATGGAAGAAGCATTTGAAGAAGTGTATTGTGGTCAATGGAGAATACTTAGAAGGTGATCAAAATTTGGTATAAAAATATTGAGAAATAAAGAAGTTATGACGAAGTTCCCATTTTTTTTGGGTCCCCCCTCGTATGCACCTACAAACGACCCTATTTTTCTTGCATTTATTTGTCGTTGCACCAGTGAGATCTTTTTTGACACGACACAAGTTTGTAATGTAATTAGAAAATTGTCAGGCTTACTAAACGAATGTTAATACTTTTCTCTCGCTATTTTAATTTTTTTATTATTCAATTCTATACATTATTTTAGGTTTAATTTTACTGTGCATGTCTCATTTCACGCAAAGTGTAAAAAATATTTTCTATTCAAAATTGAATGAAGACTCCCAAAATTGTTGCTACTAACCATGAAACATCTACATATATAAAATATTACAAGCATATGTTAACGTAACACTAAGCAACACATAATCGAATGTTGACCTTCTTCTGAAGAGCAGTTAAGATAATTCTTGAGATCTTCATCGTGGACGTCTCCGTCGGCAGCCCCCCTCAGGACTTCAGTGCGGTGAGGATTGGCAGCGTCCCAAGTCAGCTCCACCTTGGCCTGCTGCAGGGCAGTCGTCGTGAACAATCTCGGTTTATAACGTCCCACATCAGTTATTTCTAAGCACTCATCGTGAACTTCCTAGAATGTTATGAACAAAATGTTATTCATTGTTAGTGACGGTCAAACTGTTATTTTAACTGGTTACACATGGTAGTTATTTATAACTGTTGTCTAGTACTGATGGTTGCTCGTCGAATTGTGAAAAATCAGTTATCAATCATTGACAAATCTCAAATAAAAATTAGTGTATCACCAGTTAAAATACCATCACTATTCAATGTGTATATTCATCATTGCAATCAGTGCTCTTGAACATTATTTCATAACATGACATGGGGTATACATTAATTAAGTTAAAATACGGCGAGACAAAAATGATCCAAAATTCTTTGTAAAAGAGAGGACAGGATGATGAAGAAAATGTATGTGGCAAGCAAAGAAAGCAATAGGAGTAGAGGGTGTCCACAAAAGACCTGGCGTGATCACATAAGTCAAATATTGGAGGGCAGCCTTGTCAAAGGCTTCAACAACCGGGGGAAATTATTGGGAAACGTCATGAAGGTTAGTTAGTTACTCTGTAAATGTTATTTTATTAACAAACCTTTGGGGTAAAAAATTTTTTTTTATGTAGTTTTTAAATGAGACCGTGAGATGAGACATAGTTTTAAATGTTTTTAAATTAAAGTTATTAAGGTAGTGAAGTCAATACGTTTAAGATGAAAATTTTAAAGTAACAACATCCAAGTAAGTACAGAGAATCGATTCAAATTGCATGCTGATGTGTGTAGTGTTTACCTGATCGAAGGTGACATCATCAGGGATGAATCTAAGGTCCAATTTTGTTGCGCTGCTCTCGTACTCAATACCGTCACAATCTGTGTAGATCTTGTTGGCCGTACTTGTGGAATCGCAGACCACAACGGCGTAATAATATTTCAGCCTGTTGAGCTGGTACTGCCGCAATTTTTCCATGTGGTATTTTGAACCTGTAATTAGTTCAGGTCAGTTGGTAATAAATTTGGTAAATTATATTAAAAATATGGAGTAATTAATTGTTAAACAGCAAATTCAAGTCAGAGCATTCAGCAATATATATATATACATATATATATATATATATATAGGTACAGTAATATCTCGCCTCGCCGAAACTTCATTGTAATGTAATTTACTAGAATTATTTTTAGGACACTTTTTCTCAGTTAATAAAGGCCTTTTGAGTAGCTTATTGGCGTAATGGCCATGACACTCGCCTAGTGATCTGGTGGTCGAATGAAGAACAGACTCGACGACAAAGAGTCTTCAATATACAATATTAATATTTTAGATGACGAAGATTTTATCTACCGTTTTCGCTTGTCGAAAAGGTCTGCTTAAGACCTTTTAGAAGATATTGAGCAAAATTTAAAAAAACGCACGCGTAGGAATCTGACATTATCACCAACCACACAATTGCCTTTTGCCTTGAGATTCTATGCTCTTGGATCAATATTATTAGCTGCTGCTGCAATATTATTAGACTTAGTTGGGGTTTCGAAGGCTACTTACTGCCAGTGTAGTTTTGTGGGAAGTATCCCAAATTTTAGGTTGTATTTATAGAAGTTATGTTTAGTTTCCATAGAAAAGAGATATAATTTGCCTCTGACGGGTCTAAAATCACAGACAAGAGCAGTACGATATTGCGATTCTTACCGACGGTCAAAAAAGTTTTATAAGACGAGCGTCCGTAATATTTACTAACAAAAGGCAATCCATTCGTTAATTGTCAATTTTCTAACGGATATTTGGTCTTTCATTTATAAAACCGGCTCTTAGGGTTATGTTCTTACAGTTAGGATATCACATCTCTTTATGGCAAAATATGAATAGTGTAGTTAACATGCCTTCCTCATTTCCTTCGTCATCCGAGCTCTCTCCTTCAGTTTTATTCTTTGCGGTTTCGGTTAATTCAATAGGACCTCTTAGTTCCTCTTCTTGCATCCGTTTTAGACCAAATTCTGAGGGGTATATCTAAAAAAAATAGAGAAGGTGGTGAGAGTGGATTTCTAAATAAAAATAAACCATTTTAATGTTTTAGTTTTAAAGATGTGCGCTTACAGTTACACTCTTGATGACGCCACCCGGTGGTAAAAAGGAGTTAAACAATACGAAAAGATCTGACGCCTTGATGTTGTCCCAATCCATGTTGCAAACAGCTAATCTGTAAATTAATTTATATTAATATTATTTAATCAGTTGAAATTAAGTCACTATATGTGAGGTATAAAAGCAAAGATAGCAATATCCAAAAAATTTGAATGCACCGAGAATTACAAATTTAAAATGTACTAAATTCTAGATTTTATGTATCTATCCCTTCCAAAATCATGTTTCCTATAAAATCTCGAATTCAGTAATGAGTATATCCACAATGAGTGTAATTTTTTTGGATATTACGGCCTTTTTTTAAAAATATTTATTAGAGACACTAGCAGGCTAATAGGTACATTACACAATAATAAAATATTATAAATGAAGATTATACCCATTATCCCAATTACAAGTGTCTTCGGCACGCTCTAGTAACATGTATTTTGCATTTAAGTATATTTTACATGTACATTAATGGGTTTTGTATATTTAGTGTTTGAATGTAGTGCGATTAGTATTTAATAAATAATTGATTTAGGCCCTGTTGCGCCATCAGAAGTAAGAGTAAGAGTTAAGAAAAAAGCATAGATTTTTGCATTCTCCACCAATCAAAACACTCGTTTTCGTAAAAATCTATGCTTTTTGTTTAACTCTTACTCTTACTTCTGATGGCGCAACCGGGCCTTAATGGATCTACAGGTTCAGGTCATCATTTAGAAAATGGATATTGTGTATGAGTGAGTTTTTTAATGATGATAAGGTATCTGCAAGAATATCAGCATCAATGTTAGGGTCAGCACAATACATATTACATATGCGACACAACCTTGTGATGGGAGAAAAGTAACCAACATTATTAGTGTGCTGGCTTATTCTAAAGAACTCTGGGATTCTTGTACAGGGTTTAAGATACAAATTTATGTCAGATAGAGAAAGAGAATCAATAGCTCCGCTGAGAATTTTGTGTAGCACAACGAGATTGGATATTTTCCGTCGACTCAAGTTTGTGCATTTTACCTTACATACCCTTTGCTTTTGTGCTTTACATATGACAACCCTATATTCAAAATTAATTTATTTTTACTAAAAATATGCCTAATATTCGAGTGATATTCAGTGGACGTCACACTGGATTGTCTCCAATGAGTATTCAGCATTTTCTTTTGAACACAGAGCTCTTGTTAGCAAAAAATAGCACAGGGTACTTTATAAAAATGAATATGGTTTTACCTTGACGTCGCATCATCCGTGGTTTCCGCATCAGCATCCAACTCTCCCCAACCGTGTTCAAGATGCTCCTCTTCTTCGGCAGAATCTTCCTCTGACGAACTATCAGAGAACAGCACCCCTTTTAAAATAAAAATTTCACATAAAGTATAAATAATTTGAGTAACATCAAAAAACATTTTTTGTTGCCAGAGCATATTTGTACATACTGACAATGACAAAACTCGACTTATCCATGAGTCACCATATTTTATGATTGTTGGTCAAAAAATTCGACGTATAGATAAATATGAATGGTAGATTTTTGAAAATTTTCTGAAAATATTTATGGCGGAAACCTGCTAAAATGAAATTCATTTTCTTGGTATAATTGATATAAGCTAGATAAAAACTTTCATACCTTCACCCCTGGCGTAATCCACCTCAAGATCCCTCAGCTTTTTCCTAACATCTTTCGAGAGGTCTCCACAAATTAAAGAGTTATTTTCAACGACATCAATCTTCCCTTCTGTATCGCTTTTATCCGATTCCCGGTCTTCTTCCTGTTCACCAATTTTCGAGTCCTCCTCCGAATCAGACTTTGGTCGCAGAACGTAAGCACCAAAAGATTCATTGGTTTCGTTGTTTTTTTCGGTGGAGCTAAGAGCTTGTTCTGCGTTATCGTCTGAGCCATCTCCTGCATTATCATCCGATGCATCTTCGTCAGATTCCTCGTCGGAAGTGAGGTCATAGTACTTCTTCAGGTTTTCCGAGGAAGACTGGTTAACTGGTCGCCCTCTTTTGTCAACAGTGTATTTAACTTTAAATGCATCCTTATTAAACATAGACTGGAACCGTTTGTCAATCTTCACCTTTCGCTCAGTCTTAGGTATTTGTCGGTATCGCGGATCATTAACAAGCTTTGTAAAGCGACTATCTTTTAAGATGTCGTCCATTTTGAATATTTGCGTAATTTATATATTTTCACAAAAATATTAAAAGTACTTTTTTACACAGACGCTGGATTGTCAGCTGGGCATAACCTAAAATGATTATTTAAACCGTTGCGGATACCAATCGTTTTTGATATACAATATTTTTGATATAGAAATAAATTATTTTTAACCTCATCCGTACTTCCATTCATTGATAACGTAAAGTATTGCAAAAATTGAAAAACGTGATCACATGGTAAAATAATAACAATCCACCGAAAACTTGACAGCTGGGTTCATAGAAAAGAGAATATAACATAGAAAAGAGGAATATAACCAGGGTTTTGGGTTTACCATAGATAAGAGAGGATTGTAACGCTTGCCACTCGCAAGTATAGTCCGTCTAACTTATCTGAAGAATGGCCAAATTTGGAACTAACGACGCCATATTGGATTATCTACAGCTGACAGACCTTTGACAGACTTTGTACAGAGAGGTTCACGACCGTTTCGATAGTTTTTTAAGAACATTTTAGATTGTCACCATGCCAAAAACCATTAAAAGCGGTGTTCGGGAAATAATCTTGAAAATGCACACGTTTTTTGAAGAGGAACAACGTCTAAAAGCCCCAATTATACTGTTTGATTTTGTTCATAGACTTATTGCCGCCACTTCAGGTTAATGCTGCCATGCAATTATAATGATTTTCCCATACTTAGTTTTTTATTTACTATTATACAATTTCTTCAGGTATTTCTGAATCGGCAATTTACAAAATAGTTAAAGAAGGTAAAGTGGCCGTGGAAATGGGCATTAAAATATCTACACCCGGAAAAAAAGAACAAGGATAAGTGGAAAAATTGAATTAGAAGCCGTAAGATGAGAAAAGTTTTAGAACATATTTTATTCGATAATTTTTTACATAGAATTTTTATTATTTATACTTTTTATTACAAAATTCATTAACGAGTTCATTTGTATAAACATCTTTTTTCAAAAATAAACTTTTTTATTTATGCACATTAAAGACTGGTTGCATCAACTTACTTTATAGCAATTCATTTAAAGCATAGATCTTTACGAGAGCGAGTTGTTTGATCGGTGGAAAATGCAAAATATCTATGCTTTGAACGAAAGATTACTATAAACCAAGTTGATACAACGGCCCTAAACCGATTGATATCCTTAGGTGTTACTGAGTTAAACATGGTGGTCATGATCATTAGGTATGAGACACCGAATAAAACCGGCGCCACACTGCGCGGATCTTCCGCCGCGTCTCTTCTGTCGTGGAACATCGCTACATTTCTTTCCATACAATATGCGCTTATTAAACACACTACGCGGATGATCGGTCGATCTATTTGCTTTGCCGATTTGGCGCAACGGAAAAAACGCGGCGGAAGATCTGCGTAATGTGGCGCCAGCCTAAAAGAATTACTTATTATTGTTTGTTTTTTTCCTGAAAATGGTATTTTTCTTTGATTTTGAAAAAACGCCATTTTGTGACGTTGTGTATTTTAAGAATGTATATTTTGATAAATTTATTTGTACGTTAGTTTACATTTTTTGTTTTTTATCGTGTCGTATACTGCTTAATAACTTGTTTAAGAAAAAACGAATTTGCATAAAATTCCCTACAAATGAGATAATTTTTAGACTATGGGCAGTACCACAACGATTGGGACGCCCTCCTTTATTCTCCAGATAAGTTGGACGGACTCTATAACCCTATATTCTGTGGTATAACCGCCGCTCTTCTACCGTGATGTACCGGAATATGACGCGAACCAGGTTATTAATTTTGTCCTAGGGCAATACCGAAATCAAAGCGCCCATGTTTCGAAGATCACGCGCCATGTGGTCACAGCCAGGGCAGCCCCGGCATGCTCGACCTTTTGTTCGAGGACGAAATATGTGACCTATTGTTCAAAAAAATAACATTGCGACGGACGATCGCCTTAGGATAGCCCGCCATAAAACATATGAAACAATGAATTAGAAAGTTAGGGTTGCCGAGGGCGTTGGGCATCGCCGAAGACATTAAGGGTGCACGGCCTTTTGTTAGGATGGGCAATACGTCCGCAACCTTTTGTTCTTAAGTAACATCTTGGAAGGGTAAAAACGGTAAACCTTTTCTTGCAGCGGGACGTATATCTCTAACCCCGATTAAACAATAGAAAGAACATCTTGGCCAAATGCGAACACATGGGACAACGGTTTAGAAAGCTGCGTTTGTTAGAGAAGTCGCCATTGTTTTGGGAAAGACATTTTTTTTTTTAGAAAAACAAGATAATAATTTCGAAAGTCGTCGCAGTAAACTTACTATTGTCCTCGACAGACAATAGAGATGTTTTAGAAAGCGCTGACACATGGCGACACTATCCGCGAGATGTAGGATCGTATAAATCATATTATTAATATAAGGGCGCGAAGATCCCGCAACGCACGACCAGGCGGTCATTATAAATAAAGATAACAGGGGTCAATCAATTAAGAAGGTAGAGGCCGAATTAGAAATTGAGGCAAAGTGGTGAATCATAATATCAATGTAATATGTACCTAATTAATGAGCAACTGATATGTTTAATTTAAGTAAGGTAATGATTGTTTAGATGACCCAGGCCACCTCTGCAGGTGGATGTTACTCGTTTTATATGTAGTTTCCTCATTTATTCTGTATTCTATTGTTAAGTATCGAAATGAACGGGACATTGCAATTTGAAATAATAACGAGATCATCCCGAATTAATCTAACTTGTAGCAAATAATAAAAAATGTATTGATCGTAACAAAAGAAAAAAAAAAACTTGATTGTATTATTGCCGACGATGTTTGATATTGATGTAATATATAATATATAACGTAATAGAATATTATCTCGTGAAAAAATGTAACACGGTTGAAGAGATATAAGATTCCGACTTTTTAGTCTTTTGAAATCTGTCTGCAGAATGAATTTTAGCACACGGGGTTGAAACAAAATAGGTTAATTAATTGCAAATAAGTAAATGCCGTGTTGGAATAAACATTAATATTACTTTAGATCGAGGCTTTCATGTCTTATGTTTTCATATATTACATACACCTAGTTGAATAATGTTAAATTGTGAGTTTTAATTATTTTTAAGAATAATGTTAATTTGTCATTAGTTATTCAAGCTCCCAATATTGTGTTTTTTTTACTGTTGTTATACAAATTTGTAGGTTGTAGGTATATAACCTATCTGTAAACATGCAATTATTGTTTTGATTACTCGTTTAAGCAATATGATTTGTCGGTCTGTTTTAAAATAGTTGTTTTAATCTAGTAATAATAAAGCTTTCGAGCTTTATTATTATTTATTTGTAATTAATTTCACTTTTTACGATACACCATTCACTTTGGTATTTGTCCGCTTTAAAAAAAAGAAAAACATAACGAAAATTATGAAGTTAGTTAATTGTAGTAGGGACTTCCGCTACTGGTAATGTTTCAGAATAATTCTTGTTTGGAAAATTTTCAATTGTCTGCCGGGTGGAATGTGGCTTATATAATTTTTTAGTGTTCTCTATTTTTATTCTTTTCTTATATTCTGATACCAGGGGTGGAAGAAGGCTGATTTGATAAGATAATGATTAGTATAATGAAAGTCCAAAAAAAAAACGTTTTGCATTCAATCCAGCCTACATATTGAAGTAAGAATTTTCATTATTTAGGTGTAAATAATGTTACATTAATTAATTTACGCCAAGTTTTCTTAATTTTTCTTCTAGTAATAAGGTTTAACATAATTTCTTGAAAAAAAAAAGTGTCTATCGAATTTGATTATGTTAGTATATGTAAGCATTCCTTTCGGGAAAGTGGCGTTGATGCAAATTCATGTACTTTGTAATCCCAAAAGAAATTACAAAGATGTATACAGAACATTAACATTAGGGGACCCGCTTGAAGCATGTATCCCATGTAAATAAGTTTTTATGTTAATTGATTCACTAAGAAATGCCACGATGTCTGTATAATTTTAGCCCTTTGTTTTGTATCTCTATGTCACATATTGACAATTATGTTTGGTTCAACTAAGAAGTACGATAGCTTGTTTTATTTAAGCTAAAATTAAAAATAAAACTAAGTACATGTTATCATTGTTAAAGAAAAAAAATTAAAAAGAAAAAGAAAGGAAGAGAATATGCGGAGTGGTAAATTTTAAATACCGTCCGGTTTATCAAAAAAAAAAATAAAAAAATAATAATGATTTTGTGGAGGCATCGAAGATAATCAATGTAGATGATAAGGAATGACCTGTAATGATGTAATGTATAAATAGCGTTAAATCAATGTTAATGATAAGGATTGACCTGTAATGATGTAATGTATAAATAACGTTAAATCAATGTTAATGATAAGGATTGACCTATAACGATGTAATGTATAAATAACGTTAAATATTGAGAGGCCTACTGTAAGGATCAAACCGACGACTTAATAATAAGATTAATATTGTAATGCATACTCAAGGAATTTTACTGTGATCTAATGAAACCCTGCGTCAATCCCATGTAATTAGTCAATAATGGTAGAAATAACTGGTCGATAAAAATATGTCTGGCGTGTCGATTTAATTAAGTATGTATATGTAAGCAGTTTTATTTTTGGGTAATGTTGGGTAAAGTGTTGATGCGAATTTGTGTTTTCAATTTTCCGCCTTTGCCAATTTGTACTGTAATATTTTCCTTAAGTTTAATTCATTTTGCAATGTGTTTTGGTGACGGGATAGGGATATGAACAGTGAACAAAGCGTTCGTGAAATAACAAAGTGTTTAGGCCTACATACCAGAAGAGCATCGAGATTAGCCGCAAACTGGGAGAACAATAGGGGGCGGAACGGAGGCAACATTGGGTTCAGTAACCAATAGCGTCAATCGGGACCTGGAGGGACGAATGGACGACGGAGGCGGACATCAAAGGAGCCAATCGGCGGAAGACCAACTGGAGGCTTCCCCTCGACTCCCCGCGACCGCACCCTGGGTCGCCGGAGAGAGAATATAAGGCGAAACCGGCCGCCAAGAAGGCAGTTGAGTTGAGTTAGGAGTTGAGTCGAGAGGCAGTTGGGTCGAGTTGAGTTGAGCGTGGAGAAGCTAGAGATTCTAGCGGTGCCCGTAAAAACAGCATCGCCGATCACTCTAGCAACTCCTGGAGGAGCGAAAGCGCGAACGGCAACAACCGCCATCCGCTACCGAGTGCTGTGACGCACCGCCGCAAACGCCTAAGTATCAGTGCCGCCGCGACGCCGCAGCGTACCACCGCGACGGAGGACCGACGCTCTGCCGACGACCGCCACGACGCCGACGTCAGAAGCCGCCGACGTAGCCTGCACAGTCAGAGGACGACGCCGACGCCAGAAGCCGCCGCCCACCACGAAGCAGCACGAAGAAGACACCTGCCGAACTCTCCGAAACAGGTTACCCCGATCTAAAGACTTTTTCTCCGCCCACCTGTTTCTACCGAAGTGTTAATTTAATCTCGTCACCATACATTTTAGCAGTAAGATCAGATTTTTTATGTGTTTTGTCTTTTTTTCTTTCTTTGTTTATAATTTGGTCCTCTCCCTCTAAATTAGGGTTCATGTAATTTTTAAATTAGTAACCACTTTGCTGCGTCGTATGTAAGTTGAGATTAATGTTTCATGTAAATTAATTTGCTACAGTGCCCAATACAGAAACTTGTAAAATTGTTTCGATTTTATTATTTTTATATCCCTTCACCCGCCTCGAGATATCAGTGTCCTAGTCAGTCACCTGACGTTTTGATTGTACCTAGGGGAGGGCGTAACCGCCGGCATACGTAGATCTGAGATCTCCCGGCCGGTTTACCACACCGTGATTTTATATCACCTCAGACCCCACCCCCTACTCAGGTATATCAAGTGGCGCCCAACGCGGGGCTCGTGCGTATAAAGCACGCCAGAAAAGGGTTTTCTGGCGGATCCCACCCTGAGATTTAGATTAAAGACACTGATATCAAGCGAGTGAAACGAGGGATGATAGAATCGAGCTAATCGGTTGGTACTTCAACCTTAAAGTACCTGGCGCCCACAGACCAAAGTAATCGAGCCTAATAACTTACCCGGTCGGTACCATATGATAAACTTGTGTGCGACGAATCGTGCACCTAATCATGGGGTTCCGTAAAGAAAGAAAATCGTGCGCGGAAAGGGAACGATTTCGCCAACCGCCACAAGTAGGAATGTGTTACTATGTAATTTTCCTGCAGACGATTTTTGTCGCGATAAGGCTCGCGGCGCGAGTAGAACCGCGGATTTCACGAAGGGCGGATAGCGTTGTACAGTCGGCGAATCTTTTCGCGGTTTTGATATGTCCGGGGAGACAACCGGATACCAAAATATTATTTTACCGGGGCACCAAAATGAAGACATTATAGTAAGAATAGATCTAAATTAGAGTACGGACGATTATAGCAGCAGTTCTTTTCCCGGGAACACTTTTAATTTTTTTCTCGTTTATATAAGTTAGAATTAAGTGGAGATATTAGAAATTAGTTAACACGTAAGAATAAAATGTATTCCGATAGATTAACAAGATGACAGCGGCGTGCCGACAGTCAAACCATTCTGGTTTCGTCCCAGACAATGGGAGCCGAGAGAGGTCGTTTTATGATGCACTCGAGCTAGCAATAATAAATAGCGGGTCAACGGCCCCAGGCGCCGATAATCCCCATAACACCCCATTGTTACTTAATTAGGAGGGGCCGACCGAGTACTTCAAAAATGTAGATTTAGGTCGAGTTTACGGTCGCTGACGATAATGAGTTTAGTGTAGGTCCTAATGTGCCCACTCATTGAGGACAACTTGTAATGTTTTACTGCCTCTGGGTGTACGTGAATCTCGCTATCGTACACTTGAATATAGAGTAGGCGCCACTTTCTATTTTACCGTTTTTTTATTCGTCGTTTAAGATTTACTATCGGACCGGAAGTGGGTTAAGTACCAAGCGATGCGTAGTTCGGAATTCGCGATAAATAGGATACGAGGTGGCCGAGGCGACGATGTAGGCATTATTTGTTTTTTTTTTAAATATTCATAATTCTCCTTGTTCAAAACCGGTCTCAGTGCGAGGCGCGTTAGTGCGGCGTGTGTTTTCTTCTCGTATGTGTTGTGGCGCCGGAATATGCAGCGGGCGTAGAACAGAGTCCAGCAAGGCTAGAGCGCTGAATGCGGACGCAGGGATGATGAAGTAGGACGAAGCGGGACGAGCGTGAGACGACGGAGGACCCAGGCAGCGGTCACGAGCACGGTTCCATCATCGGCAGGGCGCCGATATGGATGCATAAGGGGGAGACGACGAAGGAAACCGCCGGAGCACAAGGGCGTGTTAGGCGAGGAAGGACCCGAAAGGGGGGTCGCGGGCGCGGACCCCATCGTCGGCAGGGCGCCGACATGGACCCGCCGGAGTGAAGTGAGAAAAAGAGCGAGGAGGGCTGCATAGGAAAACGCACACATACACACACGCACGCACGCAAGTAATAACCGGAAGGGAGATGAGTGACACCGGAAGCCAGAAGGCTGGAGATTTTTTTCCGATTTCCCTGTTCCCCAATATAGTTTGATAACCCCTAGGTCAGGAGTCAGTCCGAGATATTTTTTTTTGTTTCGTCGCCTTGGCTCTTCGCGCGGAACGATAGATTAGGTCGCTGGGCTAATGCTGAAGGGGGAGTGCTAGCGACCACCAAACGCACATCAGGTGGCCTAATAATAACCGGTTCGCGTCAACTCGGGGGGGTGCGTGTTGATGTACCGGAATATGACGCGAACCAGGTTATTAATTTTGTCCTAGGGCAATACCGAAATCAAAGCGCCCATGTTTCGAAGATCACGCGCCATGTGGTCACAGCCAGGGCAGCCCCGGCATGCTCGACCTTTTGTTCGAGGACGAAATATGTGACCTATTGTTCAAAAAAATAACATTGCGACGGACGATGGCTCTTAGGATAGCCCGCCATAAAACATATGAAACAATGAATTAGAAAGTTAGGGTTGCCGAGGGCGTTGGGTATCGCCGAAGACATTAAAAGTGCACGGCCTTTTGTTAGGATGGGCAATACGTTCGCAACCTTTTGTTCTTAAGTAACATCTTGGAAGGGTAAAAACGGTAAACCTTTTCTTGCAGCGGGACGTATATCTCTAACCCCGATTAAACAATAGAAAGAACATCTTGGCCAAATGCGAACACATGGGTCAACGGTTTAGAAAGCTGCGTTTGTTAGAGAAGTCGCCATTGTTTTGGGAAAGACATTTTTTTTTTTAGAAAAACAAGATAATAATTTCGAAAGTCGTCGCAGTAAACTTACTATTGTCCTCGACAGACAATAGAGATGTTTTAGAAAGCGCTGACACATGGCGACACTATCCGCGAGATGTAGGATCGTATAAATCATATTATTAATATAAGGGCGCGAAGATCCCGCAACGCACGACCAGGCGGTCATTATCAATAAAGATAACAGGGGTCAATCAATTAAGAAGGTAGAGGCCGAATTAGAAATTGAGGCAAAGTGGTGAATCATAATATCAATGTAATATGTACCTAATTAATGAGCAACTGATATGTTTAATTTAAGTAAGGTAATGATTGTTTAGATAACCCAGGCCACCTCTGCAGGTGGATGTTACTCGTTTTATATGTAGTTTCCTCATTTATTCTGTATTCTATTGTTAAGTACCGAAATGAACGGGACATTGCAATTTGAAATAATAACGAGATCATCCCGAATTAATCTAACTTGTAGCAAATAATAAAAAATGTATTGATCGTAACAAAAGAAAAAAAAACTTGATTGTATTATTGCCGACGATGTTTGATATTGATGTAATATATAATATATAACGTAATAGAATATTATCTCGTGAAAAAATGTAACACGGTTGAAGAGATATAAGATTCCGACTTTTTAGTCTTTTGAAATCTGTCTGCAGAATGAATTTTAGCACACGGGGTTGAAACAAAATAGTTTAATTAATTGCAAATAAGTAAATGCCGTGTTGGAATAAACATTAATATTACTTTAGATCGAGGCTTTCATGTCTTATGTTTTCATATATTACATACACCTAGTTGAATAATGTTAATTTGTGAGTTTTAATTATTTTTAAGAATAATGTTAATTTGTCATTAGTTATTCAAGCTCCCAATATTGTGTTTTTTTTATACAAATTTGTAGGTTGTAGGTATATAACCTATCTGTAAACATGCAATTATTGTTTTGATTACTCGTTTAAGCAATATGATTTGTCGGTCTGTTTTAAAATAGTTGTTTTAATCTAGTAATAATAAAGCTTTCGAGCTTTATTATTATTTATTTGTAATTAATTTCACTTTTTACGATACACCATTCACTTTGGTATTTGTCCGCTTTAAAAAAAAGAAAAACATAACGAAAATTATGAAGTTAGTTAATTGTAGTAGGGACTTCCGCTACTGGTAATGTTTCAGAATAATTCTTGTTTGGAAAATTTTCAATTGTCTGCCGGGTGGAATGTGGCTTATATAATTTTTTAGTGTTCTCTATTTTTATTCTTTTCTTATATTCTTATACCAGGGGTGGAAGAAAGCTGATTTGATAAGATAATGATTAGTATAATGAAAGTCCAAAAAAAAATGTTTTGCATTCAATCCAGCTTACATATTGAAGTAAGAATTTTCATTATTTAGGTGTAAATAATGTTACATTAATTAATTTACGCCAAGTTTTCTTAATTTTTCTTCTAGTAATAAGGTTTAACATAATTTCTTGAAAAAAAAATGTCTATCGAATTTGATTATGTTAGTATATGTAAGCATTCCTTTCGGGAAAGTGGCGTTGATGCAAATTCATGTACTTTGTAATCCCAAAAGAAATTACAAAGATGTATACAGAACATTAACATTAGGGGACCCGCTTGAAGCATGTATCCCATGTAAATAAGTTTTTATGTTAATTGATTCACTAAGAAATGCCACGATGTCTGTATAATTTTAGCCCTTTGTTTTGTATCTCTATGTCACATATTGACAATTATGTTTGGTTCAACTAAGAAGTACGATAGCTTGTTTTATTTAAGCTAAAATTAAAAATAAAACTAAGTACATGTTATCATTGTTAAAGAAAAAAAATTAAAAAGAAAAAGAAAGGAAGAGAATATGCGGAGTGGTAAATTTTAAATACCGTCCGGTTTATCAAAAAAAAAAATAAAAAAATAATAATGATTTTGTGGAGGCATCGAAGATAATCAATGTAGATGATAAGGAATGACCTGTAATGATGTAATGTATAAATAGCGTTAAATCAATGTTAATGATAAGGATTGACCTGTAATGATGTAATGTATAAATAACGTTAAATCAATGTTAATGATAAGGATTGACCTATAACGATGTAATGTATAAATAACGTTAAATATTGAGAGGCCTACTGTAAGGATCAAACCGACGACTTAATAATAAGATTAATATTGTAATGCATACTCAAGGAATTTTACTGTGATCTAATGAAACCCTGCGTCAATCCCATGTAATTAGTCAATAATGGTAGAAATAACTGCTCGATAAAAATATGTCTGGCGTGTCGATTTAATTAAGTATGTATATGTAAGCAGTTTTATTTTTGGGTAATGTTGGGTAAAGTGTTGATGCGAATTTGTGTTTTCAATTTTCCGCCTTTGCCAATTTGTACTGTAATATTATCCTTAAGTTTAATTCATTTCGCAATGTGTTTTTGGTGACGGGATAGGGATATGAACAGTGAACAAAGCGTTCGTGAAATAACAAAGTGTTTAGGCCTACATACCAGAAGAGCATCGAGATTAGCCGCAAACTGGGAGAACAATAGGGGGCGGAACGGAGGCAACATTGGGTTCAGTAACCAATAGCGTCAATCGGGACCTGGAGGGACGAATGGACGACGGAGGCGGACATCAAAGGAGCCAATCGGCGGAAGACCAACTGGAGGCTTCCCCTCGACTCCCCGCGACCGCACCCTGGGTCGCCGGAGAGAGAATATAAGGCGAAACCGGCCGCCAAGAAGGCAGTTGAGTTGAGTTAGGAGTTGAGTCGAGAGGCAGTTGGGTCGAGTTGAGTTGAGCGTGGAGAAGCTAGAGATTCTAGCGGTGCCCGTAAAAACAGCATCGCCGATCACTCTAGCAACTCCTGGAGGAGCGAAAGCGCGAACGGCAACAACCGCCATCCGCTACCGAGTGCTGTGACGCACCGCCGCAAACGCCTAAGTATCAGTGCCGCCGCGACGCCGCAGCGTACCACCGCGACGGAGGACCGACGCTCTGCCGACGACCGCCACGACGCCGACGTCAGAAGCCGCCGACGTAGCCTGCACAGTCAGAGGACGACGCCGACGCCAGAAGCCGCCGCCCACCACGAAGCAGCACGAAGAAGACACCTGCCGAACTCTCCGAAACAGGTTACCCCGATCTAAAGACTTTTTCTCCGCCCACCTGGTTCTACCGAAGTGTTAATTTAATCTCGTCACCATCCATTTTAGCAGTAAGATCAGATTTTTTATGTGTTTTGTCTTTTTTCTTTCTTTGTTTATAATTTTGTCCTCTCCCTCTAAATTAGGGTTCATGTAATTTTTAAATTAGTAACCACTTTGCTGCGTCGTATGTAAGTTAAGATTAATGTTTCATGTAAATTAATTTGCTACAGTGCCCAATACAGAAACTTGTAAAATTGTTTCGATTTTATTATTTTTATATCCCTTCACCCGCCTCGAGATATCAGTGTCCTAGTCAGTCACCTGACGTTTTGATTGTACCTAGGGGAGGGCGTAACCGCCGGCATACGTAGATCTGAGATCTCCCGGCCGGTTTACCACACCGTGATTTTATATCACTTCAGACCCCACCCCCTACTCAGGTATATCAACCGATAGCCGTAGCCGACACAAGTACTTTGTATTGTACTTCGCGACAAACCTTTATTCTAACTTTTGAATCAATAAACCAATATTTGTAAATCGCGGTACATTCATTGCAAATGCATATTTCGGCGTTTTTTACGAAAATGTGGGTTTTTATTATTCATTTATATCAGAATTTATATGATAGATTGCATTTTTTTAGGGAAATAACTTAGATAGAACCTTTGTTCTTATATAAAAGTGATAAACTAAACATTATTTACAATAATTAAGAAAATATAGGCATTAATCCACAGGCCGCGGCAAAAAAAACGTTTTTAATGTTCTACAGCGAACAGACGTGTGTTAAATATTTGTATGTAAACATAATATGTTTTTGTATACGTATAAAGTTTACTTAATTATCTAGAATCCGTTCGTAGGAAATTAAGAAATATTTTATATTTATAACGTTATAATGTTTCAAACATGCAGTAATTTTGATGATTTTCAAATCTTGTTTAATCATATAAAAATATGATTTCAAACGATATATTGTATCTATATTCGCACTTTGAGTCTTCATTCACTATTGAAAAGCTACAATTTTATTAAAAACACGTTAATTATTATTTTAAAATAAAAATTCTAAAGTATGAAATACGACATCATATACGTCAAAATGCCTTTCATGTGCCGTCTGGCCCACAGAATAAAGAAGATAGTCTGGCCGCGGCAGGGGTCAGACGTGTTTGTATGGCCGAATATTTCTCGTCATTTATTTCACTATTAATCCTACTTCTACGCCAAATTTAACATTTATATGAATTATTATTATATAATACGCTCAAAAGCAATTGATATCTCCCATATATTGAGGTTTTATATGGATTTTCGAACGGTTTCATCCTTTTTAAACTTTGAACATGCGTCACATGTCAGTTTCTGTATTATCCTAATTTCAACAATTGTTCCAGATTATTTGAGATATCAAGATACATACTGTACGCGCCGTGCGCATGCGCGTTCACGTCTCCCATGTATTTATTTCTTGTTTAATATTAACGGTATTCATTATGATATGAAAAGTATTTCAGAATTATTAATGTGTTTTTTGAATTCTATACAGTAAGTAATAATTGGACGTAAATAAAATACGGGAATTTGTCGATAGATAAAATAATACATTTTGATATACGCAGTACGTTCGTGGGGCTACGTAATTGTTTTGTTACTGTCATATTACGATATGCATTGATTTAAACAGGAGTTCAGAATTATTACTATGATTCTTAAATTATTTACGGAAAATAATAAGTCGACTCAAATAATATAAGATCATTTGTCTAAAGTTAAATAAGTAAATATTTTGATACGTGAGGTACTTCTGTGGGGATGCCTGACGCGGACGAAAGCGAAGAATATATGACCATCTCTTTCTAGCAAAACCTTACTGTTTTAGCAACGTATGTACCATAAATATGTTACGAACGTGTAATTTTTATTCGATTTGCGCTCAGATGACATGTCGCGCACGGCTTGAAAGGACATGATCTATCGATGTAATGTGACAGATATGCATGTTTGTGAATCGGCTGTGCCGCCTTAACATCCTATATCTTTCTATCAATCCTGCACGTGCTTTTGTCACATACACACATGACGACTGACGAATTCAAAACAGATGTGTAAAAAATGGCAAAACTCGGTCAATTATAAAAAATGATTTTGTATCTAAATTATATTATTATTATATTCCTATATCGAATCATGTAAAAAATGTTATCCATAAACCTTTTCAGGTTTCTATTACATATTAAATAAATAAAATATTTAAAAAAAGTATTTACACGAGCGTAAATAAATACGTCCCGTCTACTTTTGAGTGTTGGGGTAGTAATCACCGAATAAGGCGAACTGTCGCAAATCTACGTCTTGTTTATTTTTTAATGTTGTAGTAATAATCACCAAAATAACCATCTTGTTATTTTCAGAAGGCGGCCGAGTATTAAGAACCTACACGTTTTTATCTATGAATTATGAATGGTTTCTGTGTTAACTCTATGCTTCTCCATGCTGTTTTTATCTGTCAGCCTGACTCGATTTGACTATTGTTGACGTAAGTCCTTGAAATGATTGAGAAATCGATCGTTTGTTACACTTAAAACTGATTGCATTCCTCAGTGAGAAGTAAATTTTTGGTGTTTAAGTCATGAATAGTATCGGAGAGAACTGCACCGATCTTAAAAAGCAATATGATGATTGCTTCAATAGCTGGTTTTCCGAAAAATTCTTAAGAGGCAGTATGGACGACACCGTGTGTTCTGGGATGTTTCGTATTTATCAGCAATGCGTCAAGGTACTTGTTCTTCTATTAACCATCCCAAAGAATCGAATATTTTACCCGACCCACTAACCCGGATTGAAAAGCTTGAACTTTGACATTTCTTCCCGAATTCGTAATGTTTATTCAAATTAGAAAAATAATAATAAATGACGTGGATCGTGCAAATTTCTTTATAGAATGACAATGCTTAAATTAGCAGGTAAATTGAAATCAATCTTATTATTTTGGTTGTTCAGTCTATGGAGACGTGTGTGTAAGATGATGCAAGAATCAGATATCTGAAGATTGCTACTATTTAGTGGTCTAATGATGTACCTCGGATCTCGATCCATTTCTGTTTGAATGTATTAATTTGCAGTTTTATGGATACATGAAATAAGAAAAATGGGGGGGGGGGGGGTATTATTAACATTAAAATAAATATTTAAATTGTAGTTTTTGCACTTTCGTACTCTATCTATCTTTTTGTCATGTCATTTCTCTGCGGGGATAGACAGAAAATAAGGAACGCATCGTCAACAACACAAGCTCGTTTATTATTCAGGCTTTTGATAGGACCGACTACCAGTCTGCTTTACCTGATTGTGCCACATTTTCCATGGATGTCCTGTATTTCTGATGTCATCAACATGTGCATCATACCGCATCCCGAGTGTAAGAGTATCATCACCTTTCTGATTTACGAATTTTGAGAAAATGAAGTTTAATGCTTTTTGTTTTCGTTATTTAAATAGTACTGTAAGCATTAAGAGAAATATTTTTGCACTAGCTGTACACAAATTAAAAGTCACAGAACATAATATTAAAATGGTCACGCCTTTGCTAAGAACTACATGTGCGGTATTTTCGACGATTCAAACGAAATTTCGGATGTTACACGAAGTTATGGAGAGACAGACAACGAAATGATTATACATATTTAGATATCAACATAACAAAATATAATTGTAGATGGTGGGCGGGATAACATTTTTATTTATTTTATTTTTATTATTATTATTATTTTTTTTTTAAATTTTTTTTATTTTTTATTTATTAGAGACACTAACAGGATAATGGGTACATGACACTCAGATAATAAACATTGTAGTGAAGACTATGCCCATTATCCCAATTACAAGTGTCTTCGGCATGCTCTAGTAACATGTATTTTTGTAATTAATTATATTTCACATGTACATTTATGTATATTATATATTTGTGTTTGAGTGTAGTGCGATTAGTATTTAATGATCTATAGGTTCATGTCGTCGTTTAGAAAATGGATGTTGTGTATGAGTGAGTTTTTGAACGAAGATAACGTGTCTGCAAGAATATCAGCATCAATGTTAGGGTCGGCACAATACAAATTATATGTGCGACACAACCTTGTAATGGGAGAAAAGTAACCGACATTATTAGTGTGCTGACTTATTCTGAAGAACTCCGGGTTTCTTATACGGGGTTTAACATGCAAATTTATATCAGATAGACAGAGAGAATCAATAGCTCCGCTGAGAATCTTGTGTAGCACAATGAGATCGGATATTTTTCGTCGGGACTCAAGTTTGTGCATCTTGAAAAAGGCAAGTCGATCTTCGTAGCTGTGAAGGTTATTGTGTTGACCAGCTTTGTATGACAAAATACGTAGAAACTTTTTCTGCACTCTCTCGATTCTCGTAATATGTGTTGTGTAATAAGGTGACCAAATAACTGACGAATATTCCAATATACTTCGTACTAGTGATGTATAGAGAATTTTTAGACTTTGAGGATTTTTAAAGTCTTGAGTAATTCTGGTGATAAATCCCAACATAGTATATGCCTTGTTTGTGATATTATCAAAGTGGTTTCTAAAAGTGAGTTTAGAATCTAGCATGACGCCCAGATCCCTTATTGAATCGACTTTAGCGAGTGGAACGTCACCCAGTTTATAAACAAATTCTATTTTTTTAATATTTTTAGTGAAACTAATACATGAACATTTCTTAGCATTAAGTGACATATTATTTGCTTTACACCAATTTGATAGTTCGTCCAGATCTCTTTGTAGGAGATGACTATCTTCCAGGCTACGAATGGTGGAATAAATTTTTAAATCATCGGCATATAATAGACACTTATTTCTTAATATATTTGGCAAGTCATTTATGAAGATAAGAAAGAACAAGGGACCAAGGTGAGAACCTTGAGGAACTCCTGAGGTGATAGAAACCGGAGATGAATCATATCCATTTACATTTCTTTTAGAGAATAATTATTCTCGTCATAGTTGAGTGTCTTGATTTTAAAATAAATTTAAATTGACTCTCAAGTAAATATTAAACAAAATATTACACTTAAAAGTTGGGAAAATTTCGTCATACACTTTTTTTTAGTCTATAACACACCATAATATATTTATATTCACTTTATCTGAGGACAGAGCGCAAACCATAAGCAATAAAAAATATTGTGCAATAACAATTTCGTTATATTCATGAGAGTTCCTATGTTCAGTATTCATTATGTTACTATTGTCTGATTCGCGTCAATATTTGGTTTTGTCTATAATTAAATATCTCATCAACTAAATCTTGTCTATGATTTACACTTTGTCCTTAGATAAAGTCTCTCAAGTGTCAAAATTTATGGTGAAATTATGGAAACTTTAAAGGATAATAACACTTTAACACTTACGCGAGAGTCTGTTCATTTTATTTTTAAATTACGACACTCAACTATGTCGAAAAAGATCCATTATACCACTCTCCATCTACAATTTAGCTCGATTATTTTCATATTTCTTATAACATAACATTCTCATATTTAAAGGGGTATTCTTAAACTCAATTTAATGAAAAATATAGAAACCGGAGATGAATCATATCCATTTACATTTCTTTTAGAGAATAATTATTCTCGTCATAGTTGAGTGTCTTGATTTTAAAATAAAATTAAATTGACTCTCAAGTAAATATTAAACAAAATATTACACTTAAAAGTTGGGAAAATTTCGTCATACACTTTTTTTTAGTCTATAACACACCATAATATATTTATATTCACTTTATCTGAGGACAGAGCGCAAACCATAAGCAATAAAAAATATTGTGCAATAACAATTTCGTTATATTCATGAGAGTTCCTATGTTCAGTATTCATTATGTTACTATTGTCTGATTCGCGTCAATATTTGGTTTTGTCTATAATTAAATATCTCATCAACTAAATCTTGTCTATGATTTACACTTTGTCCTTAGATAAAGTCTCTCAAGTGTCAAAATTTATGGTGAAATTATGGAAACTTTAAAGGATAATAACACTTTAACACTTACGCGAGAGTCTGTTCATTTTATTTTTAAATTACGACACTCAACTATGTCGAAAAAGATCCATTATACCACTCTCCATCTACAATTTAGCTCGATTATTTTCATATTTCTTATAACATAACAATCTCATATTTAAAGGGGTATTCTTAAACTCAATTTAATGAAAAATATATCAAATGCAAATGTATCACTTTTCATTGTAAAATATATAAAAATATTACATTTTTTACTTTAAAACGTTTCTTTTGGATAGGTGTCTTGCACTCAATGTGTGATATATGTTTCTTACTGTTTTCTCTTCATCCATTCGTTATCAAACCATCCAAGTGAACCTTTAATCCTATTGGTTACATGAAAATGTGCCTTAGATTCTGTAATGTATCTGGATGGACATCTGTCTGAACATATGAAAGGGACGAGAGATAGAGAGGGACAATGGTATTAAAAGGGATGCGCAGAGTGGACACTCACCATTGCGACAGCACGAACTTGGAGAGCTAATCGAAACCGCAAGTTATATATGTCTTTGCGATTTTGTTGTATTATGTATGGAACAATAAAATGTACAAGAAAATTCTGGACTTTCACTGAGGATCCCAGACTTCCCGACAAAAGATAAAACCAAGGGAAAATATCTCAGATTCTTTCCTAATTTGTTACTACTTTCTTCATTTCTACACATATACAGGGTTATTTTGAAAACATTAATAACATCGCAGGACTATAGTCTTGCTTTAATTATGAGCCGAAAATATTCAAATAATCATGACCTAATATCAATAGTTATGGAAATATGCGACGTCAAAGTCTGCATTTTTTTCAATATTTCTGACTTATTTTTTGTAAACGTTAGACTATCATTACAGTAACTTATATCGAATATGAAAAATTCATTTCCTTTGATACAAAAACCTTCCAATTTCTGCAGAGTTTTTATAATTTTATTTAACTTGTGTTGAAACTAATGAATTTTTCTTAATCAATATAAGTTACTGTAATGATAGTTCAACGTTTTGTAAAAAATAAGTCAGAAATATTGAGAAAAAAAATGCAAACTTTGATATTGCATAACTCCATAACTACTGATGTTAGATCATGGCTGCTTGAGCGTTTTCGACTCATTATCAAGGCAGGAATATAGTTCTGCGAGATTGTAAATGTTTTCCAAATAACCCTTGTATACTGTATGATCATTCCCACCGCCCTGTCTAGTAGCAAATTGTTAAATTAGTCTCTTAAATTGAATCTGTTCACCCCTGTTACCAATACTATTAATTTTCTTGCAGAATGCGATGAAGGAGCAAAACTTGGAATTCAGAGAAGTGGAAAAGGATATTCTGGGCTCGGCTGAGGAGTACCAGATTCCCCCGAAACACGACAAACCCAGTTGACGTCTTGGGGTTCTCTTTTGCGTCTCTAGTCCATTGGCATTCATTCGAACAGTTTGGATGGACCGAAGCAATACAAACATGAAAGATCTCAAATCTTCACAAGACTATAATTTAGTTGCCCAAAAATCAGCAAATGAAGTTAGCCGAGTTTGAACTGTTTTCGTGTTGCCACATTTAAGTTATGTTAATCATGTAAATATATTATAGAACAAATACTTTATGAAATTAGTTGTAGATACATATGTTTAATTTTGTTGCTTTATAAATACATATTTTTTGGAAGCATTACATGTTTTTTTAAATACGTATATGTAAATTTATAAAATTCAATTTGCTATTGAACTGTAAAGAGTCTATCTAACCTGAGATTATTAAACAGAAAAATATACAAAGATTACTTTATATTTTTGAAGTCCAATCATTGAGTGTCTTGTATAGTTCATATATCCTTCAGTTTTGGTTGTTCAATGTACTATACGTCATCTGAAGTATTGACTTTTTACAAAATGTAGGCCATACTTAAGAATCGCAAAACATAACTATAATAATATCTTAGATATATGAGATAAAAATAGGTGAAACACAAAATGGCTATAGTTAGGGATGTTCAAGTTGCACCGATTTTGTTCATTTTTTTTTTCCTAGCATAATAAAGGGTCCTGATTACACAAATGATGTAAAATTTTGTCGCTAGCAAGTTTAAACTCAGTTATTTTAAGTTTAAAAATGATACATTGTTGACACTTCAGGCCATAGATGCCCATACAAAATAAACGTTTTTGCTGTTTTATTCATAGAAACTGACAAATCACATTTACCATTCACTATCTTTCATGTCAACTATATCCATGATCTGGCGCGGTGAATGCCATACAATGTAATGAATGCCCTGCATTAGCTTAGAAAAAATCATTGAATATTTGAATTTTGAGATTATTGTTTCCAAATTGTTTTCATAAATTTCAAAATGCAAGTAATTACGCATAACATTGAATTCAGTGTTACGCAATTTATTTTTATTTTTAATCTTATTTTTAATAAGATTTTGACACAAGGCCGTAGCAGACGAGTATACGGGGACATAAACCTGTGGAACGCCCCTACGACAGCCTTGCCACCAAACTATGACACAACGTAATATGTTTTTCTTTAATTATCTATGTTTCGCGTATACATTCCTTTTTTTTAATCTATGGTCAATTCAAACATCAAACTTTCAATTTCTGTGGTTTCTAGTGTCAAAAGTGTTTCGCTTTTAATTTAAAATAATTGCTTTTAAACTTGCTAGCGACAAAATTTGACATCATTTATGTAATCAGGACCCTTTATTACTCAAGGAAAAAAAAAATTAACAAAATTGGTGCAACTTGAACATTCCTAACTTATTCCACCACTGTATTTTTGTCAGGACAGATCCACAATAACTACCATAAATTAAATATGGAACAGTTATTGTGCGTCCGTATGTAATATTTCATATTTAGTATTGTTATTGCGCCTATATACAGGTCTCTCATAGCTAGTAGCAAAAATTTTACAGGTAGATTCCTGCCTTGATAATGAGTTGAAAATGACCTAATATCAATAGTTATGGAGATATCCAATATCAAAGTTTGCATTTTTTTTCAATATTTCTGACAAAAAGTTGAGCTATCATTACATAGCTTATATCTATGGCTTATATCATTTCATAGCATATATTACATAGCTTATATCGATTATGAAACATTTATTTGCTTCAATACAACTCAAATAAAATTATGAAAATCTTGTTAAAAAATTATATTTTTAGTTTTTTAAAGGATTTTTCATCATAATTGTATTAAAACGAATGAATTTTTCATAATCAATATTAGTGACTGTAATAATACTTCAGCCGTTGCTTGAACATTTTCGACTCATTATCAAGGCAGAAATCTACCTGTAAAATTTTTGCTACTAGCTATGAGACATCTGTATACATCAATGTCTTTTATACTAAAAATTTTACAGGTAGATTCCTGCCTTGATAATGAGTTGAAAATGACCTAATATCAATAGTTATGGAGATATCCAATATCAAAGTTTGCATTTTTTTTCAATATTTCTGACAAAAAGTTGAGCTATCATTACATAGCTTATATCTATGGCTTATATCATTTCATAGCATATATTACATAGCTTATATCGATTATGAAACATTTATTTGCTTCAATACAACTCAAATAAAATTATGAAAATCTTGTTAAAAAATTATATTTTTAGTTTTTTAAAGGATTTTTCATCATAATTGTATTAAAACGAATGAATTTTTCATAATCAATATTAGTGACTGTAATAATACTTCAGCCGTTGCTTGAACATTTTCGACTCATTATCAAGGCAGAAATCTACCTGTAAAATTTTTGCTACTAGCTATGAGACATCTGTATACATCAATGTCTTTTATACTAAACTTGTTGTTTTTTTTAGATGAATAAAAGTATAATATTTTAACAGTACCTATCCGCTTTGTTTTAAACTATCAGCCTACTTTATACCTGAATCAGGACCTAAGATTTCATTATTTTGTCACATAAAAATGTATTAATTTTTTCTACCTCATAAATGACTTTAATATTTTCAGTGCAAATACTTTAGAAAAGTATATATACCTACATAGTTATAATTATGTATTTATGGCACCATATAATAAGACAAAAGCTGATTTAAATCTATGCAAATTCATGCAATAAACAACAGTTATCAATATGTTGAGGCTTAAAAAAAGTCATCCTCATAGTGCTTTTTATATAGGCAAATGGATCTGACTATAAAATGTGCCAGACATGCACCTGGCTGATTTTTTGGAGAACATTCCTCGCCTGCGTCAGCCTGGAAATTATAAGGAAAAAACTAATTTGTAAGTTTGTTTCTTAGACCTGTGTGGTGGCTGAAACCCCAAACACCAGAAGGGTTAACATTTTATAAGTTTGAGCACAGGATTAGAAAGGTTTTGTTTTGTTTGTATCAACTATCTTGAGAATTTAATATAAAAAGTGGCTGAACCAGTAACATTGATTTGATCATTAATTATAACTATGACTTTACTCAGTTAAGGGGGGGGGTAAGGTTAATTCATACAAAAAAAGGATGTTTTGTGAATTTTTTGTGACGACACAGTTAAAATCTCTTTATTAAAACCAATGGTACATTAAAGTATGACATTTGAAGAATATTTTGTAAAATTTTCAAGAAGAATTATTAAAAAATACGGCAATGGCAGCAATTATTCGGACGTGTCTCGGAAAAAAGTAGAATTGCGGTGTCCCTCATAACTTGGTGCTGGATCATCTGAAATCAAACTTCATTCGTTAGATAATAGGTTTCCCCAGGTAAATCTTCGAGGGTTTTTTGAAATTTCAATTTTTATATTTTTGGAACACTTTGAAGGGAAAAACGCAATTTTTTGCAAAAAAAATTGGCTAATTTGTTATTAAAAAATAAAAATTATTAACAAATTTGAAAAAAATCTCCAGCGTTACCTCATAAATTATGTACAGAAATAGTGTTCAAAATTTCAAAAGGATCGGTGCAGTAGTTTTGATGTTATGAGGGACACCGACTTTGAAAACGTGAGATGTGGGGAAAACGCTTTAAAGTTTTGTACACTGTAAAATTTAAAATAAAACTCGACACTTATTTTATGCTTACACATAATCATCAAAGCCATTTTCACACAGCAAAGAGCTTTCATTATCAGCATCTTTTTGTGCTCGTCTACGCAAAACTCTTCCAATACAATAGCACGTCCGGTAGTCCTCAGGTGAGCGCGTCTCTCAGCTGTCCGAGCATGTATAGAAAATCAGTCTGAGCATCACTCAATGTTAATAATTTCGTCAATTTTGCTCGGATTGACTTGAAATTTTGACACAATATTCTTGCGATGTTATAAATTCATTTAAAAAATTAAAAATAAAATGCAAAAAAAAGTTAAAAACCTTACCCCCCCTTAAGGCCCCATGGGATGCAATTAAAATTTTAGCTGTCTGGAGAGTCGATTTGGTTTAAAATTAAATTATTTTTTTTGCAAAAACTAGCTAATATACTTTCAATTCATTCTGGCAATGAATTATGTATGTTATACAATATTTATGATTATTTTAATATGGATTTTAGTACTCCATAAGAAAATTACAATTATGTAAGTCGTATAAGGGTAGTTGCACACGGTAGAAGCACTTGTGCTGTTAATCTAGGTCTGACAATTTTTAAAATCAACCAAATAATGAATATTGGTGGAGCATATTGGAATATATTATTCACATGCTGAATAGCAAATTACCTGGATCACTAAGCACCAATATGTTTATTAAATAAACTTAAAAGAACTTATTAAATAAAATGGCTTGCCTGTAATATTCTAAGAGCTGTTTACTTAATTAAGCGCGGTGCCACACTAAGCAGATGATCCGCCGTGTCGATTCAGCAAAGCGATTTGATCGACCGATCATCCATATCGATGTACCAGATCGTAGTGTTTGATGAGGGCATATTGTGTGGAAAGAAATGTAGTGACGTTCTGTGATTGAAAAGATGCAGCGGAAGATGTGCTTAGTGTAACGCCGTTAAGAAAAAAGCATAAATTTTCGATAAAAACAAGTTGTTTGGTGGAAAACTCAAAGTCCATGATTTTAATTTGACTATTACAACTGATCAAACAACTATCAAATTGAATGTAACGTTAAGACAACTTATTAAGTTTTCTGTATTTCTTCATTTATTGTTTGTTATTTAAAATATATACCTGTAGAGGTGCTTAGAAGTTGTTCAGTTAATTATTGTATATTGATATTATTGCTTTAGATTTTAATTTTCACCTAAATAAAACTTGTTATTTACAGTGCATATTGTGTACTCGTAATATTGCTTTAATTTATTGTAAGTTAATTTGTATTAATGAATTTGAAGACAAGCATCAAGTTAAAGTATTTGTGGGTATATTTTTTTAAATAGTATTGTTAAATATCATTAATTATCCTTAATATTATGTAAAAATTACAATTTGTATTACTAGGCAGGGAAAATATATTAAATAAATAAATTCCCGATAAAATGTATTTTTTAATTCCTGCACACTGATAGGTAGACCTCTTTCCATATAAGAAAGACAATCAAATTAGTATGCGAAAGCCATGTGTACGAGGTACATTGTTTTGGTTTTTATACCTGTATATCATTGCTATTTTTAAAATAAGCTAAACGATTGTGCTATGAAAATAGGATCAACTTGCTGGTGTCCTGGAATGGGGTTCGAACCACCGACCACTGGATCACTAGGCGAGAATCATAACCACTACATCAACAAGTTATGCTTTTGTTATATACTTAATTATTTTTGAAGAATAATTTTTCTTCAAAGAATAAGGAAGCAAAATGTGCTATATTTTTTTTATTAGTCCTTTATGGATATTGATAGTTTAAGATTCCGATATTGAAATTTTTTGTGTTTAAATTTAAAACTAAGCTGTCATTCTTATCATGTAAAATTTTACATAATTATGTTTTTGTTTTGAGATAATCGCTATAAATGCAACATTTGTACCAAGGTTTACTTAATTTGCCCTAATTACAGAGATGCGACAACATTATTCATGACGAGGACAAAATATTAGAAACGCCTCTACTACAAGTTAATAAACGTTAGCTCAATGAGAAAAGTAAATGCCATTTAAAATAAGGAAATTTATTAAAAAGAAATTAAATTACAACTTAGTATGTACTTAAATAACATTATCAAACTAAAAATTGGTCATTGAGATTAGCCTATTCAAAGAATTTATCGTTGACTTGTATCTCTTGGTTTGTAGACTATTCCTCTACTCTTCATTTCTCTGATGACTCCAGCAGGTAATCTTCCCGATACGGACACAGCGTACACTCCCTTGCAAAAACGATCTGAAAAAATACAAGTAAAAATTAGACAAATTAATTAATCTCTGTTGACTTAAAGACATTTTCTGACGGCGAAATAATAACACTAATAATTTTTTGGTGGGTGACACTATCATGATATAATTACAGATTACAGTAGAATTAAATAAACTCACATAATTGGGACACAAAAACCCTTTGACCTGGATAAAAAAACAGCAATTTTTTATTGCAATCAGCTGAGCTGTCTAAGTATCAGCAACAATTAAAAAAGGTCACTATTTTTAATAGTACTAAAAAATATTTCCGAAGTACTATAACGTGTTGAAAAATCAAGGTTTATAAAATTAAGGCTCTTGGCAAGGAAAATTCCAGGATATCTTATTCGTTTCCAGACCTTGCTTCTTTTGACTATCATGTTTTTCTATTGATGCAACATTTTCTTGATTTTCATTTCAATCAATCTAATAATTCGTTCAGCATCAACATCAAAACAATACAACTAGGTTATTTGAAGTAAATCCCGTCCACAAAACTAACTTTGTTGACCATGCTTTCGCAGTGGCCGAAAAAAAGTTATACCACAAAAACTGGGACAAGTAGACAGCTTACCACAGTTCAAAAAACAAACAGACACACTTATTTCGAGAATCGTAGAAGAACTTATAAAATCAGACAGTTACAATAGTAACTTGTTTTCCACTCCGAGTATGCACTACGCGAAAACAATTTTACCTAGCCCTAACTATAATTTTATCCGTCAATAATATTTATTTCGCATGTCACCCAGTGTTTAAGTAATAGTAAATAAGTATTTTAGCCAGTAAGTTGTTTTGTAAAATAATTTGAATGAGTGTGTTTTAAAGTGCATTTGAGGTGAGTTCTCACGAAAAAAGCACTATATAAATTATCCAAATATCAGGCGCGTGCAGTGGGAACATTGAAGCATGACTTTTGTGTAAATGTATATTTTGGAAAAAAAATAGAAATCAAATATTTACGCTACAGATTTTTATGATATATCAAAATATGAATGTTATGACAACAATTGTGATAGAAATATTACAAAATATATGTTGTATTCCGATTTTTTTCCAAATAATTGGTTACGTAAAAGTCATGCTGCGATGTTCCCACTGCACGCCCCTGCAAAATATTATTATTATTATTAATACTGTTTCACAACTAAATTTTAAAAAATAATCGAGAAGTAGGGATACATGTCTTTGGACAGAAAATATATTATGACAGAAAAAAGTTGATAAAATGTTTAAAAAAAAAGCATTAATTTCTAAACAATCTACTATAAATGAAGTAAATAAATACTTATTCTCTGCCACTTGCAGACCCAACTGTCCTCTGGGCTCATAACCGCAATCATCCTGGAAGAAATGATAAAATTATTAATTTGCAGTAAAATAATATTAATCAAACAAAATTAAGCTAGTTCTTATGAACCAAGGTAAGGTATGGAAGAGTTATTACCAGTTTTCTTTTAGTTCAGTTTGACTTGCAAGCAATTTAGAAATTATATCTGAACGCCCATTTTAAAAAAGTTATTGCTAACAAAAGCAGTATTAGTTTCTTGTAGAAATACAAATGCAAATGTCAGATACAAGGAACACGGCACCATGACTTTTTAGCAGATTAAATAAATTAAAGATACTGTCTTACCCATCAAAATTGTTACTGGTGCAATCGTACACGTTGTCTTTATTATTTTTCATTCTGAGAAAGTCGTCACAATTGTCACAGCCATCATACTCGAACTGGTCAAATGTCTGTAAAAATAAAATCGCAATTGGGTGATACTCCAGAATATGGGAGATCGGCGGTATTAATAAAGCTAGATGGCTCAGGAATATAAGCCACAATTATTAAAACATTTAAAAAAAAAGGTAAGATAAGAACAACAATTCAAGAAGTCGAAGAATAATATAATTTAAGGTTATGTCTTACCTTTATTAACGAACAAACGAGACAAGCGCGAAGTCCTCTGAGATCTTTAGGAACCGTTTCCAAAGCCATTTTAAGTTAATTATCAATATAAAGAGTTGGTTAGGGAAAGTCAACAGACTTTAAAAACAAAACCGAAACACCGATCAGCGGACGTATTCACCCCCCGACCTAACCCGACTATCTTCTTTATAGTCCGTCCAACTTATCTGGAGAATAAAGGAGGGCGTCCCAATCGTTGTGGTGCTGCCCATAGTCTAAAAATTATCTAATTTTTAGGGAATTTTTTGCAAATTCGTTTTTTCTTAAACAATTTATTAAGCAGTATACGACACGATAAAAAAACAAAAAATGTAAAGTAATGTACAAATAAATTTATCAAAATATACATTCGCAAAATACATGTCACCAAATGCCGTTTTTTCAAAATCAAAGAAAAATACAATTTTCAGAAAAAAAACCCAAACAATAATTCTTTTAGGCCGGCGCCACATTACGCAGATATTCGGCCGCGTCTTATCCGTTGCGCCAAATCGGCAAAGCAAATAGATCGACCGATCATCCGCGTAGTGTGTTTAATAAGCGCATATTGTATGGAAAGAAATGTAGCGATGTTCCGCGGCGGAAGATCCGCGCAGTGTGGAGCCGGTTTTATTCGGTGTCTCATACCTAATGATCTGACCTCCATGTTTAACTCAGTAACACCTAAGGATATCAATCGGTTTAGGGCGGTTGTATCAATTTGGTTTATAGTAATCTTTCGTTCAGAGCATAGATATTTTGCGTTTTCCACCGATCAAACAACTCGCTCTCGTAAAAATCTATGCTTTAAATGAACTATTGCTATAAAGTAAGTTGATGCAACCAGTCTTTAATATGCATAAATAAATAAGTTTATTTTTGAAAAAAATATGTTTATACAAATGAACACGTTAGTTTCCCCTCCTGCATTGACAATTATGAAGCACTGACCTTTAGATACTGGATTGAATACACCTTCGACATCTTCACTGTGCCAATATTTGTCTGCTGTGTGTGAGGTATGTATATATGTTTCATCTAGATATATGACTGGCCGCCGATTCAAAGAAGTTTCATTCTTCCTTAATTCATACAAGAATTTTGCTCTCATGCATTTTGCTATAAGCACCATACGGTTACTTTTAGTGTTCCGAAAACGAAAGCCTAGCTTATGCAGTAATTTACGTTATATCTCACGATATCCTTGAAAATTTATGTTTTCTTTCAATACCTTTTGCAGTTTACTTAATGTAGGTAACTCTTTTTTAAAAAGTATAAAAATCGTGTACCTTTCGCCTGATGACTCCCAAATCAAAGTCATCAATAACAAATTTTTCCACTTATCCTTTTTTTTTCCTGGTGTAGATATTTTAATGCCCACTTCCACGGCTGCTTTACCTTCTTTAACTATTTTGTAAATTGCCGATTCAGAAATACCTGAAGAAATTGTATAATAGTAAAATAAAAAACTAAGTATGGGAAAATCATTATAACTGCATGGCAGCACTAACCTGAAGCGGCGGCAATTGGCGGCAATACATCTATGAACAAAACCGAACGGTATAATTGGGGCTTTTAGACGTTGTTCCTCTTCAAAAAACGTGTGCATTTTCAAGATTATTTCCCGAACACCGCTTTTAATGGTTTTTGGTATGGTGACAGTCTAAAATTTTCTTAAAAAACTATTGAAACAGTCATGAACCCCTCTGTAAACAAAGTCTGTCAAAGGTCTGTCAGCTGTAGATAATCCAATATGGCGTCGTTAGTTCCAAATTTGGCCATTCTTCAGATAAGTTAGACGGACTATATTCTGTGCAGACCACAGAATATAGACCAAAAGTGCAGACTATCATAGAAAAGAAGAAAGAGATATCAGACTATTAATCTATGGAACTGTCAGAATCACCACAGTAGACCATAGAGATAAATACAATCTGTATGCTGTAGACCATAGACGGAGACTCATAGATTATAAAATATAATAATTTATTTAAATGCGGGGTATTATTGAACATTCTACATATTTCAATCATTTCAATCAAAACTCTTTTAGAACATGGCAAAATTTCCATGTTGCCTTTTTAATTGTGTTTATTATCCGCATTCGGGACTCTCCTGTGTGTGAATGCCGGATGGACGACGAACATTTAGATCACACATTTTTTGGATGCCCCCCCCCATCAATGACTATTACTCAAAATTTATTCAAGATCTTTCTTATTACAATATTCCATTCCCCATCAACATCCCAACCCTTTCATCTTCCAATGATCAAATCACTTTAAAATTAATAACAAGATTCCTAAAAGCTAATGGTATAAGTCTATAAAAATTAAATACACTAACATTATGTACTTATATCCTTTTCCATTACTAATAGAATTGAATCACCTACTCAGAATAATGTTTATCCTACATACAAATAAAATGAAAAAATGTAACCAACACACCCATTGCCAACTAAAAATACACTTGTTTTGTGGCAAGGACACCCCACAGGAGTGAAATGCCAGGAAAAAATAATAATAAGAAAAATCATAGATAAAGAATGTGTTTATTAAAAAAACGTACTTTTATAATACGCTTTAACAAGTAAAATACAATTAAACATTATTCAATAAACTTTTAAAATAATATTAAGAAAAAAAAGGCATTTTGAATTCTTGTCAGCTGTAAGATTCTGTTTACATCCGAGTTCACGAATGTTTTGATCGTTTTTTAAGAAAGTTTTTGTTTGCCTCAATTATTTTTAATATTCGAGGTTCAATTTCTATAAGTATGAGTTTTGATTCTTTTCTCGATAAGATAATCGACAATAATTAGTGTAGATTTTTACAACTTAATACTTTGAGCGTAATTAATATATAATTTTGCCTTCATTTTAATTTTTAAGTTTAACTTCTAACTCGCGTACATGCACGATTTTTTTAATTACAAATTACACAGCTATTTCCTTTGTATGCAAACAAGTCTCGAAGGGAATTTTAATAATTATAAATTTTTAGGACAACATAGTGGATGAAACGTTGAGATCGTATATCGAAAAATTAAAATATTTTTCGAAGAGTTAAGGTTGTTATTACGGTCGTTAGACATATTTAACTGTAATTTCGGATATTTTTTACGCACCGTATGTATTACCGAGAAGCGAATCTCGACGTTTCGTTGGAAACGTCGAGATTCGCTTCTCGGTAATACATACGGTGCGTATACAATATCCGAAATTACAGTTAAATATTTTTCGATTATTTTTCGGAAAGCAAAAGGGTGGTTCATATCTGATATCATCAATACCAAAAGAATTGCTCGATGTGGTAGTGAAACTCTTATCAAACCAGACTTGCGAAATTGGAGGTAGTACTTAATTACACAGAAAATACGGGAGGTGTCAATCATTAGGCCGGCCGCACTTTGGATAAGAATTATTACGTACGTATTCGTACGACTACTTTCGTACGTATTGGAGCGCGCACATTGATTGCATCTTGCGTTGTCACGATCAGTTTTTTTGCGCATTTCTCCAATGATGTTTGTGCCAAATGAATAATCTGTATCTTATGGAAAACTCTATTATGGCAGAGTTAAATAATTAAAAATCTCATGACTATCTATCTTATAGATTCACAAGTGCTGGGGAGAATCGAAGTGCAACGAGAGCTCATAACATCGGAGTAATATTTAAAAGTTTTTTTGTTCGAAGTACATAATTATACCTCACCTTCATTAAACCAAATTATTTAACTTACAGGTATTTTTTAGTTCTTTAGAAATCTCTATCCTATCTAGAAATAATAGAGAATCCTCCGCCGATCTGAGAATGATGATGAGGATGATGAGAGAATGATCTGCGCTGATGGTCACGTAGTTGAATCACTTTGGTCTCACAAATATTTGTGGTCATGTGTCAAATTGACAAAATTTTCAATACCCGTCGTACGAAATCGCAAGAATTTCCGAACAAATCCGGATCGTGTCGGACGTCGCATCTATACGTGCGTACACGCACTACTAAATCGTGTACAGTGTGCGATGTTCAGTACTACTTCGAAGGTCAGGAATGTACTTGCATATTGCAGGAATGTACGTATACGTACTACTCAATTTCGTTCGAAAATGCATCCAGTGTGCGGCCGGCGTTATGCCACCTCTTATTTTTTTTACGACCGATATTTTCGTAGGTGATGGGGAAAATTATTTTTTGGGGATTGTCAATCAAGCATAGAAAACATTAGAAAGCGACACCCAGAACCGGAGAAAATTCAGCCAGAGAACGAGAAGAGTCTACCCCAACAGAAGAAGCTATACTATCTACTATATAACTACAAATTTTTATTCAAGCAACATGAGATGGGATTTACTGTTTTTGCAACCGTCATTGCAGTGCTAACAACGTGGTGCGGTTGCTTTTCTGATGTACCCCACAGTTACTAAATAATGACACTTCAATACTCTTTGAGATACAAATTGAATTAAGAAAGTTTTTGATTATTTTTATTTTTCATACGTGGTGGTACCCGTCCAACCCTGCGCCATGTACCATTATCTGATCCAGCACACAGATCGCAGTTTGTTTACGTTAATATAATGAAACCACCGCGCCCTTAAACATATTGGAACAAAGGAGTCGAGCCAGGGAGGGCAACGCCACAGTAGTCAAGTGTCTGCCATAACATCTGGCGGACCTTTTGTTCATAATTTACTTTACTTGTAACCTGATCTTCACTTGATCTCGGAGCTTAACTCCGGTTGACGAATAAACATTAACAACCAATCGTTCTTTCATTCCACGAACTCTGAACCTTTCCTAAACATATATCCTAAGCCATTTTACATGCAATTTAAAATATGAGGATGTAATTTTTTAAAGAGCAAATGTTAAAATAAATATATTTTTAAGGTACTCATAATTACATTTTAAAGAATATACTTTGAGGAGAAGTTCTTTTAATCACGCTGTGCATTTCTTGGCCACAAATAACCTTAAATAAGGCTTGTGAAAAAAGGATTAAACCACACAATTTAGAAAATTCAGAGAATGAATTTCTAACAAAGGTTAAATATATATTTTGAATTTTGAGTGTTTTCAAAGTAATCTATGATAAATACAAAACAAACTTTACGCGAAACTTTTAAATACTCGAAAAAGCCAATCATAAATCAAAAACTAAGTCTATTATAAGCTATTCATTTTGTTATTCGCTTTTTTTTGTTAAACTTTTTGTTAAACTGAATACATGAACCTTGGGCTAGGAAAGCAATATAATAAAAATAATTTTTCTGCATCTGTGCTAGGCTTTCCTGGGAGACGACTTGTTAATTCTGTTCAGTATAACACAGGCATTAGTTCTGTTTGGAAAATGAATATCTTTGAAATGATAAGTTTCCATGTACGCATCTCTGTTTCATTTAAAAAGCAGGTAATTATTGTACGAATGATAAATTTAATTTATGTGTTTTGTAGCATTTAGACGCACGCATACATTTTAGCCAGATGCCATGAGTCATACATAGATCCAGTTTTGGTAATACATTTGGTTGGTTCACATTCACGAAGCGGCCAGAGTGTAATTATTTAATTAAAATTCCTAAGCAAAGTGAGGTGTATTTATTGTACTAAAAAACATAACCGGCATGTTTTTCTAGTTTGGTTTGCCAGGCAATAAGGCTGCCTTAATTTAGTACCGAGTAAGTTGATATTCTTATTTCGTTAGCCCTCTGTCGGCCGAAGGGCCAAGGCGATCCAGATTACGGGAAACATAACATCGAATCACCAATCACAAATAGAATCAGAGGCGATAAAAAACATTTTAATTAAATAAGGTTAAATATGTATACATATTAATTACTTTTGATGAAATAACTCCCATTAATTATCAAGACGATTTAATATTATTAACGATGACTTAAGAGCCCGGTGTGCCTTGGCCTCCTCGGTTAATTTTTACCAATACGATTTGTCATTTTTAATTTTATTTTTTAATAAGTTACGGAGACAAGCGACATCAAAATTTGCATTTTTTTCAATATTTCTGATTTATTTTATTTTTCAATTAAATTTCAATTTATTTATTTAATAATATGTACCTACGTTACAAAGCATTCAAGGCATATATATT
>JADDOH010007935.1:0-19792 GCA_016648135.1 Agrypnia vestita | reverse complement strand
AAAACCCTTTCAGACACAAACCCGTTAAGCATAGCGGTAGCTCTTCCAACAGGCATACCCATCGGCAGGTTGGTCCTGTATATCGGTATGTGAAACAATATTTTCTGACGATGTCTAGTGTAATTATCAGGAACATACAAACCAATGCTCCGCATAATTTCAGGATTATCGATCATAAATATCATGTGTATGTCATCGTATCAATGCGTAATCAAATACACATTTCTTCTAGTCTCTAGACTATTGTAGCCAAGCATACCCTGGAGAAATTCGGTTGGATAGAGCCAAAGATAATGCCCGTACTCTCTCATACAGAAATATCTCAGAAATTTCTTTTGGACTTTCTCCACCATAAGAGAGTACTTGCTCTCATGAGGCCCCAAAATCAACGAGCCACTTTCGAGTCTACTTCGCACCAAGGAGTTGTAAAAAGTTCTCGGTAGGTACGCGGGTATTTTCAAAAACCCTGGCAGTACGCAGAACAAATCCTAAAATTCTCAATGCATTACCACTGATCGTCTCTATGTGATCGTGAAATGTTAGGTTGCTTGCAAATCTAACACCCAGATCTTTAACATTCGATATAAAATGTTTACTCGTATGTAAATATTTAATATTTGATGTAAAACATTTATGTAAAACGTTTAGCAACGTAAATGGAATATTAAAAATTCATTTGCTTTAATACAAGTCAAATAAAATAATTAAAACCTTGAAGGAATTGTGAAAATATTTAAAATAATAAGTTTTTAATGGTTGAAGAGTATACTGTATGAGCATTTTCCTGATAGTTAGAAGTTTAAAGTTTTCCCGATAGCACGAAAGAATGTATCGTGAATGGATTATTTATTATTCAGTGTTATTATAACAAACATTTTAAAAGTCGAGCCCGCACTTTTCTGTCCACTTTTTTTTAAAGCCGTCAAATTAACGCTGCTTAAAACTGACTCTCAATTTTTTTTCCATACATATCTAATTATTTATCGCTGATGCAGCGGTGAGTCATTGGCAGTCCGACTCCCATCAGCCTTGCGAAATATTTCAAGTACCTACTTATTTTCAAAACCTTATTTATTCAGGATTGTCAGGCAACGAAAATACGCAGATATCTATTGGTTTAACTTTTTTCAGTACCTACACCTGTCAATTAAATAATCGACCAAATATTTGGTTGTCCGACCTATTTTAAAAATCAATATTGTTATTTTGGTGATTATTATTTATTTGTGTCCGTGTTGATTAATTTAAATTGATGACTTTTGAAATTTTAGATAAGACCTTCGGAAATTAGTCGTGAATCTAATTAGTATAATAAGTATGTTGATTGAGGGAAATTCGGAGTAAAAGGGATTCATAAACAATTTTCATTAAATTCATTAAAACCCAAAACAGAAAGCTGAATTTGCATTCTGTTTTTTATGTCTACATATACGATAGTATAATCTCACTTTTTGTGCAGTAATGACATTAAAATCAATTAAAATTAAAATAGGTAGGTACACCAATATTTTATTACACATACATGGATTGTCGGTCTTCCACCGTAGCTGGTTGTCCTTTAAAAAAGTCTATTTATTCGATATTTGAAGGCGTCCCTATAAAAAGGGTCGATATAGTACATCAGGTCAAAAAGTGATTTTATTATTTTAAAATGATCTATATAACAGTATGCACCATTTGCGGTATTTATTTTCCATGATTTCAACTCAATCTTGCCGAAATTCGACCTCAAAAGTTACAAAGCTAACACGGAAAAAGATTCTATATTCCTCTATATTCATCTGGTAGTAACAAATATGACGGATGCCGACAGTTCCAAGGTATCTGGGATTGCTTAATAACATGAAAAACAAAGAAAACATAAATAAAAGGCAAGTGAATGAAAAAAAATTTTAATAACATGAAAAAATCGGAGATTCTGGTTATTTATTTCACATCTTGTAAAATTCTTGTTTTTGCATATAGACCCTTTTTATAGGGACGCCTTCATTTATCGATATCGATATTTATGTCATCACGCAAACCGGTCATTGCAATCTGGAATTTTGTCTAAATTCCAGATATAAGTTTTTAATTAATATTGTATGAAATAAGTACATACTGATATTAGAAGTTGGTAGAAATCAGTTTTTTAAATCAGGCAGTACGCAGAACAAATCCTAGCATTCTCAATGCATTAACACGGACATGTCACAAGGGTCACGTACGCAATGCGAGGTGGCCGATTCAAAACCCTTCCTCGCTGACGATCATCAACTAGACGGACGGATCCGCTGAAGTCAGATAATATTGTAAGGGTAAGTAGAAGGAATTGCGCCCTGTTCGAATCCCTAGTAATATGCCACTTTGGAACAACACTGTGGAATGCTCTAGAAACACTAGAAAGGAAAATAATCTTCTCATAAAGCCGCACCGCGCTACGCAATTGACCATGTTTTGACATTTCTATCGATGCGAAGCAAACCGCGGGACGACAGTCGATGTGGCCAGTCGTGGAATTCGAAGCGACAGATATTAAGTGAAATATTCGAGCGAGTCCTTACCGATAAGTGAGTGATTAAATAAATACAACTCCTACTAAGAATTGGATGGAATGTTCTGGAAAGTGATAATAAATAAAGTGTTCCCAGCGATAATACAATGTTCATAGACTAGTGATGAATTGCGAAATAGGGTGATTTCAAGAATAGTGTATGAATTTAATTCGCGTTATTAAGTGCTTTTGTCAATTTAATAAAATAATTTATTACTAGTTAATAAATCGTTACCACCGAAAGATTTCATTATTCAATCGCCCCCTACGATCCGTGACAATATTAAAACTTTGTTTTTTTTCGCTCAATCGAATGAACCACGGGAGGCGTCCTTTGGTGAATATGAAAAAGTGTAGTTAGTACCTACTCGTCGGATTGTAAATTGCTGTGAAATGACTCGAGGAAAGACTCGAGCAGCGACATTGCATTAAATTTTGCGTTGGCTTGGCGAAAGCTTGGCCAAGTGAAAACCATTCGCAATATCCAACAGGCTTTAGGGGACGATGCCGCGAGCATCTCACAGATAAAGCAGTGGTACCGCTTCAAAGATGGCCGCACTTCAGTGGACAGGGCTCTCAGAAAGCCGAAACAACAATGTGATTGACTAATTGCGGTCTTTGGTCATGCAGGATCGTCGCATTTCAAACCGAGAACGTGGGAATGAGGTGGAGGCAAGCATCCGATCGGTACATTAAATTTTCAACGAGGATTTCGATTTGAAGAGAGTCTAGGCGAAATTCGTGCCGAAGGTGCTAACAATGGAGCAGTAGTGTAATGCATAAATGGACAAATCGCGGGAATCCGCATAATTGAATCATGAGCTCATTTTTCTGTCTTCTGATAGGCGGATATAAAATGTCATCATTCAGTAGGTAACTGATTCGTTGTTGATGTCGTCATCCATAGCCAATGGATGGGGCTATTGTTGTCGTCATTTCGTTGGTTCAGTCAAGATTTAAAAGGGGTGTCAACCTTATGACACTTGTCAGATTTCCACCGGTCGCTAGCATTGTATTACGTTACTGTCAGTTATATTATAGATATAAAGGAGTGGATTGTTATGACCCGAGAAATTATTATTCTATCTTATATAACAAGTAGTAACTCCGTTTGGAATTCCCATTCTCAAAGCATTTTCCTGGTTTGTCAGGCTCCCTGCTCTTCCGAGATGGCTTCGTGTAAGTTTCGGCTATTTCTCAAGTTAAAAATGTCGCTGAGAGGGACTCGATTTATAACGAGATCAGACGTTATGTGGAACGCGACGGCCCAGCTGAACACCATTCCAAAATATGCGTTTCAGAAGTGTTTCCAACAATAGCGGAGCCGCTGAGAGAAGTATTGCGTTAGGGACTGACTACATTGAAGGAGGTTAAAGTAAGTATTGTATGTACCTGTGTTTCTGCCGACCAAAGGTTAGATATTGTTAATCATTATTTTTTTAATATATATTCCATAAAAATCTACACCGTTTGACAGATCTGACCCCCTTTATCCGATTCTCTCCTCACAATCAGATATATTATAAAAACAATTTAGTGTGAGTTAAAGTACGATGCTCCGATTAAATTCGTGTCCAGTGAATTAATTAAATAAATAAAACGGTAATCGATTTCCAGTTTTTAATTTCCCTCCCACAGTTATGATTCCGTCACGATATTTATTTCATATTCCCACACATTTCATTCAAAAACGCTGAAGAATGCTTGCAAGAAACAAAAAAATATTCGCGTAACGCGGCTGCTATCTAAGAGCCTATGTGTGCTAACAATTGCCAATTATCGTATTTTTAGGCGTATCTCACAAACAGAGGCATCAGTGATAACTGAAAAAGATAACGTTTCTATGTGAAATATGTTTAGGACACAGGTTAACATGTTCGATCCTGGTTACTCATGCTCTTATACATACATATTATTAACTTGTGTCTGTTTTATTTCCGAATAAACAAATAAAACTAAATAATAATGTACTGCATATGTAAAACTATTAAACTCATTTATATTCACTGTATTTTGTATTGTTTTCGGTAGACTGTCAAAGATTTTAAGTCCATTGTATATCACACTTAATACCCTTCAATCATTAAGTGGACATCACATCGGAGACTGGCAGCTGACAGCGCGATATTAGCTTGATCCGGGAGTTGGGATTAAACGACGACAATTATGGCAACATTGTAATGATGACCGACGTGATAGCCATGTACAAGACGTGATGGCTCTCTTCAGGGGATGCTAAGTATTTATTGTGAAGAAAATCTAACAATTTAAATAAAATAAGAATTATACAACGAAGTATAATTGATATTCAACTCTTTGGTGTACTTTATTTAAACTCTGCTACTCCATAGTTAATTATGCGATATTAGTCTGGGGAGGAACAGCGAAAATATTATTAGATTCGGCTAGAAGAGCGTGAAAGATAATTCGTCGGGTCTAATGGATCTTTTTTTTTAATATACAGGATTCTAGATGTAAGACGAATCAGAAGTAAAAGTCAGATGATTTTTTTTATTAAAATTCAATTTTAATATATTCAACACATTTTGTATCACAAATTTTTTTTTAAACTTTTTTTTGTAAATATTTTTTTTACAGTAAAGATAGTGATAGTTTTTTGTAATGTTATTTTATTTCTCTTCTACATGAGTAATACAACTCGTGAGTAGGAGAGGAGTATCATTATAATGTATTAAATAGTAAGTGGTACATAAATGTATATAAGAAGAAAAAAAAGTAACTAATATGCGATACTTATAATGCATTTAGGTATGTGGGACAACAATAAAAAAACTAACAATAAGCAAAAAATTAAAATGTGAATATAATAATGAGAAAAATAGAATAAAATTTAAAGCAAAGATGATAACAATGTACAGAATAAATAATATTAAATTTAAAACTATCTGTTATATGAAGTTATTATTTCCTAATTGAGAAAAAATATGATCATCGAGACAGCACAAGCCAAAAATCTACAAAAATAGTTAAGAAAAACTCTCTGAAGTGACAAACTGTTGTTGACAAATTGCATCCTACATAAAATGATTTCTAATAGTTACGTTACTTGAATTTATTACTTACTTTCTTACTACGTATTTAAATTTAATATTCGTTCACTTCTCATGTAAAAAAATTGTAAAATCAACAGACTGAAACACCCCAATTACAACAAAAATTTCAATGAACTCTTTAAACCCAGTAAATTCAATTAAAACAAAACAATGGCGCGGCACTCAAAATGTTATGGATTAAAAAAGTGTAGTGGAGAATGTGTAAGGTTAGATTTGGTTCGGTGATTAAAGATTATACATAATATTATTATTATTTTTAACTAAAGGCCAACATGCACTAAGAAACTTAGTGCATGTTGGCTTTTAGTTAGATTAACACTAAGAAACTTAGTGCATGTTGGCCTTTAGTTAGATTACGTTAGAACACGCATGTGAAGAGTATTTTGTGAAGGTGATGGTGTGTAAATAATACTATGGTTGTAGTCTGTAGTGATATTTACATGCTAATGTAGTTAGTGGTTGTCCTGACGAAAAGACGGGTTACGTCCCGTAACCAGTAGACAAAAAAGTAATTTTTAGTGGTTATATATTTACATAAATAATATTTTGTTAAAGATGATACAGGCTGATTTTTTTTCAGTCATGGTACTTCAGAATGTATTATATGCTTCACGCTAGACAGTAATGCAGAGCGCATATTATTGATTATGTACACCACGCGTAATGTATTTTTCGTTTAAATTAAATGAAATTTAACAAATTGCTAATAATAATTATTAAACTATTTTTAAAAATTTCTTGATAGTTATCCATTAAGTATATTAATACAATAAAATATACTGTTATAAAAATATATATGACATGTATTAGAGATGGGTCGTCGACGTATTTTCCGTCAACGAAACGAGACCGTCCACGTCCATCCATCGACGAGACGATCAACTAGTTGAATTCGTCAACTAGTTGACGCGTCAACTTCGTTACGCGGACGTCGCGGACGTTCTATCTAAACATCGGGACGATGGTCAACTGTCTACGGTTCAACGCGACGCTTCTCGACGGCTCAACCGTTGGCTATTTTTATGACGTTAATTTTTAAATTTTAAAGAAGTTCGAAGGAATATAGTTTCGGGGAAAGTAAAACCACTAAAAAGAAATATTTTATTATTTATTTGTTTACGCACATTATAGGCTTTTACATATTGTTTTATATACTTCTTTCTATATATAACAAAGAAAGAAGTAGGTATACACAGCAATATCAGGTGTTAGCAGTAAAATATAAATATAAACTACATATATAAGCAGTGAAAGTATTGGGTATAAGCATTAAAATGTGAGTAAATAAAATGGAAGGAAACGATGATTTTGCGTAATAAAGGCACCAGTTATGAGGTGCGGTAAAAAATACTTTACATTTATTTATTATCTATAAATTTATAAATAAATACATCATTTAAAAATACTTTACATTTGAGATGTTATATAGAAATTTATTAAAGAATACATCTTTCAAAGTCAGGCTTTCACTTTGTGGTGACATTATTAATAAATAAATATATCTGTATTATTTGTCAACTTTAGTTTAAGGCTCAATCTGAGAAAAGGAACATTGTTCCCGAAACATGTAAAAAACCAATAAAAAGTGGTGTAAACAAAATTATAATAGATTTATAGCTATAAAGTTGAAAATAGGGAATTTTTAATAAAAATTAATTAAACCTAAATTCAAGATTATATTACATATACAACAATTAATGTTGGACTCCTGAATAAGGACCATAGTTAGGTATAGAAAATTTTATTCCCTACAAGTTTGTTTATCATTTATATGCTAAAGTTGAAAAGTAACAAAATAACACAATAATTAAATTTTACCATCCCTTTTCAGGTAGATAAAAGAAGTCGAGATCGATCGAATAAAATATTGATTTTAGAAAAATATCTAGCCGGCCTGTAAATTAATAATAGATCAATAAAAAATAAAATAATTAAACAGAATTGTTTTATTTTATACAGCGTAAAATTGGGAATTCACCGAAACGTCGCACGTGTACATCGCAAAAAATCGAGTAAAAAATAATAGATAATAGCTTATTAAGCCTATCTCTCCCTACGCATGCATTCAAATTTCAAATCTCTTATCACAGTTCGTATACACAGATCTGCACCCTATGATCATGTACTTTAGAGTTGAAATTAAATTACCCGTCGAGCCGTCTATGGCGTCTACAAGTCGACAGCGAGAGATGAGAGAGAAATAAACGGAGACGTTTTGTCTTGCTCTCGCTCGTTGCTTTGCATTGCGTTAATCTCGAATCGTCCACCGACCACGGCGTCCGTTGTCCACCGTCTACGAATTCAACTAGTCCATGCGATAAACGTAAACGGTCGACGCGTCGATGCAACGTCAACGGTTGATTTCAACTAGTCCGTCCATTCAATGCCCATCCCTAACATGTATGTTCTAAGAACACAATTACTAGATTATGAGATATTAATTAATTAAGATGAATTACAGAAGTCAAAATATAGTAAATATATTACCAGAGGCGAAAATGTATGTATACTGTGTCATGTGAAGGATTGTAGATGTCTCTAAAATAGTCCTTTGGAATATATGAAGGAAACTGATTTGGAACATTGGTATATACAAATTTCAAAAATTTCATGTTTGGATGTTCTTGCAGCGGAATTGTGAACGTTACATTGTGAAGAATGATCACCTAAGCCAGCTCATACAGGTCGTAAGCCCTAGGCTACCTTACAAAGACTTCCATACACGTTTGCCGTATACAGATTCGTCTCTGTGAGATTTCTAATTTATCTTGATAAGAAAATATTTTTTTCACCTACTTGTTTCAGCTCATGAAGGGCAACGAAATTATATTATTTTCCATAAAATAATTAAAAATAAATAAATCCATGTACTGTTATATTATAATAATAAAAAAACCATACCAGCAACAGATTCTTCAGTGGCCGACTATACAGTGCCACGAGTAAAAAATCGACAAGAAGTTTAATTTTAGGTGTCTTATGGGATAACAAAATAATTTGCAGGATCCAATGAAAGAAGGTGTTAGTCCCTTTAATGGTGTAGTTTTGTACTATTTTAGAGACTTTACAAAATTATAAAACGCGCTAAATCCAACGCAATGGCAGTTAAAAATAATCCCGCACAGAGAAAAGAGATGCTTAGAGCCGGCCGCATCAACTCGGTTTATAGTAATACTTCGTTTAAAGCAAAGATTTTTGCGTTCTTCACCAATCAATCAACCCGTTTCCGTAAAAATCTATGCTTAAAACGAACTTTTACTTTAAACCATGTCGATTCAACCGGCTCTTAGACTAGTCGAAACAGGGAAACAAGGGTGGACCAGATCCAGTTTAATTTTTTGAATTTGTTTAAATAATATAATGGATGCGCGTGTTTTATATTTCATTATGTTTTTAAAAAACTTGTAAACTACGATGTCTATCAATTTAGAAAACATGGTAAAAAGGTCACGTTTACTTAAACCTACCACATTTTGTGGTTTTAATGAAGGATTATCGTGGATTAACTTATTTTTCTTTGAGAAAAAATATTTTTAAATGCGTCAAACAATGTATTAGTAATTTTATATTTTTGCCACAACACAAACTGAATCTTAATTAAACAGATTTGCAAATGTCATAATTTCCTGATAATGGTACAAAATGTGACTTAACTCCTCCTTTCCCTGGATCCTTCATATGCAATGGCAGATTTCGTTTACTGCACTTCTTGATTTATTGCGGATTACCTACACTTCATACAACATACAAAACGATTTGATTTTTGGATTAAACATTAGAATTATTACAGCACATAGATAAGTAAGAGTACTTTTAGGCTACTGAGCCGTCGAGTCCACTAGGTACTTGCTTCACGCGGGTAGGTAGGTACTTACAATAAACAGCGAATAAAAATCATTGATTATTCTGCCAAAAAATAAATAGGTATGTTATTCTTATTGTAGCTGAATTTTTAAATAAAATAAAAAATAACATGTAGTTTATACTACATACGTTTCGCAAACTTTAATGGTTATATGTGCAAGAAATTAAAAAAAAATGGCAACAATCAAATATTTTTCAAATGTGACAAAAATGCTAAAACTCGGAGAATTATAAAAAAATGACTTTGTATCTAAATTATCTTATTATTATATTCCTATATTGAATCATGTAAAAATGTTATCCATAAACCTTTTAGGTTTCTATTATATTTTAAATAAAAAAAAATTTATTGCAGTCTTTACAACAAATTAATGTTCATTAATTTTCTGCCGAAGGCTTAAGACCTGTATGAGCTGGCTTAAATGAACACTCTACACAATGTAACGTTCATCAATTCCACCGCAAAATATGTGAATACATATATGAAGGACACTGATTTGGATCGTACCTATTGTATATAGGAACAACATTTAAAAAATTGGTAATGTGTGGATGTTCTTGCGGTGGAATTGGTGAACTCGTGTATAGAGAAGGAGTATTGCAGGAGTAAAGTATAATTATTAAATACGCATTAATCTAAGTAGTACAACGTAGAATTTAATGTATTAAAATAATTATTTACAAAGAAATCTTAAATTTAAGAAATTCCTATTATATATATATACATACATATATATATTATATATATATATTAGATATATATATTAAGAAAATAAATAAATGAAATTAAGAGAAACACACAAATATCAAATAATAAGACTGAAAAATTAATAAATATAAATATTACGGGACTCGCTTCCATAAATAAATGAAAAATATAAATAACATACATATATACTTAATTTGCAGTTTAGCAAAGAATACTTCCATTATTCGGAAATCGACTAGCGGGAAGACGTCAAAGCTTCGTTTGATATTCTCGCAACAATCGATTACTCTCCTAATAAAAATGGAATAATATAAATAAGTGAATTAATAATTCAAAGAGAAACATATAACTATCAAATATTGACGACTTTTTAAGTGGCTGGGATAGTGAAATTGGTATCACGTTGTCCGCGTAAGACAAAGGTCCGTGGTTCGAATCCAGGTTCTAGCATTTAATTTTTCAGTTTTATTATTTGATATTTATGTGTTTCTCTTAATTTCATTTATTTATTTTCTTAATAAATATTACGGGACTCGCTTCCATAAATAAATGAAAAATATAAATAACACATATATATATATATTATATCTATATATAATATATATAAATATATATATATATATATATATATATATTCTGACTATCATTATTAACACCCATATATGTACCTATATATATTAAATAATTCACACGCTAATATTATTTACAGTATAAGAACTTTGAGCTTATATATTTTTTGGTTTAAATTTTAAATTTATTCTGATCTGTTATTTTTCTGATCGGTAGGGGAAGATTATTTTTGGGTTCCACATACCAAGGGACATGATTTGGGTAGATTTCAATAGAAGTACCTACCTTCTTCCTATTTCAGAAAATTTCAATGCGGTTTTTTCGATCGGGACAAAGAGACTCCGAACTCCGAACACCACATTATAAATATTATCTATGGAGTAGGTACACCATATCTTAATTAGTCCTTATCAGATTGCCATCAATTTTTTCTGAAAAATTGAAAATCTTCTTTAAAATGAAACACTTTAAAAAATCGTAACTTTCATTATATTGAATCTAGAGATAAAAGTAAAGAACCCACATACGAAATGGCATGATTTGTTTGGCCGTTGGATATATATATATTTTGAAATAATATAGGTAGGTATAATGAATATTCAATTAAAGATTTTTAAAACTTAATAAGTTCAATTCTTCTAAGTTTGTTTTAAGAAAATGGAGAACTGTAGTTTAAAACATCTGAAGTCCCACGAGTATAGTGGAGCTGCTCCATTGCAATATGCTAACATAATTTTGCTAAACAGGTTTTTAATAATACGAGGAGTTTTTAAAAATACATTGAAGATCTACCACGCCACATCGTGGTCTGGTTGAAAGCTATTATTTAAATCTGCTAGATTTATGGTGAGAATTTTCCAAGACCATTATTGCATTATCATTATATGCAACAATGTGTTAAACCACACTCAACTGAAACACAGATATTCGACATTAAAGATTTGATAACTGACTAAATTATAAAATGAAATGAATGCTTCACCGTGTTGTGTTGTTTAAATAATGAAACATTTATATTAATTTGCTATATTATCTCAGGATATTTAACCTCAAATATTATCAATCATAATAATTTCGTTGTCTGTCCGTCTGTTTATCCCCTTAACTTCGTGTAACGTAAGTAATTTCGTTCGAATTCACAGCTAAAAAAAACACATTAAACGGCCGGAGATGGGACTTGAATCAATTCAAGAAGTGCACATGTTACCGAAACGATGCGCTAAAGGCCCGGTTGTTTCAAGTTCGATCAAAGTAAGCGGTCGATCAAAGCATAGACATTTACGAAAACGGGTCGTCTGATTGGTGGAGAACGTAAAAATCTATGCTTTAAAAGAACGCTTACTTTAATCCAACTTGAAACAACGAAAAAAGGCGAGTGGCAGATTTGACGCTTGGCGTGCAGTTCGTCCCTGGTCCGTGGCCATTACGGGTTTAATTATAGCGGAGGAAGCACCCTTCCCTGGAGAGCACGCGTCTGCCGCGAGCGTGCACGAAGCCAAGTCCGCAATTGAGTAATCCGCGAATAGAAAGCAATACGACTGCGCGTGATGACAGTTCTGGCGATTTGACGCCAGCGCTGGTCGCGGTGCCAAGTCCAGGGGACCGATTTAACTTCGCAGGCTCCGGCCTGTCTGGTGAGGTCGCTGATCACCCGCGAGACCAGACAGAGCAATCTCGGAACATGTGCATGTGCGCTGGTCACGAATAGATTGATGCTGCAAGAATGGTAGGTACATTACCTTACAATGGAAGAAGCGAGGAACAATGAGTAGGAGCTGAAGCTTATTATCTTCAGAATTGATTTGCAGAATATATGAAAATCTATGTAGGGGAACCCGGGGCGGAATGGGGTAGCGGGGCGGGATGGGAATCGACCTTCACACAAAATGTTTAGTTCACTGCGCTATACCTCACGGATTAGTCGATGTTATTGTGAGAGGGCGCTTAGTTTGGATTTTACCGAAGGTAGGAGAAAAAGCTTGCATATTTTAATATTTGCTCTGCGACATCGAGGTAATTACACAATACACCATTCTTTATTCGGAAATTAACATTACAGATTTATTTAGATATACTTTGGATTAACTAAAAAGTCTAGTGATAACTCAAGACCAACAAATATAACGGACATAATACTTGTGTTTTAAATAGCCTTACGTTGGGGCACAATGAGCGGGGCGCAATGGGGTACACCCCGTTCCGCCCCTGATAAGATTTGTACTTCTCATATTAATATGCAAGTTATTTGATTTGCAGACGGTGCGTAAATATGTTAGAAATTCATACGTCACACACAAAGAACTTGGCAGTAATAGATATAGCTCGTGACAATTATGTAATAATATTGTACTTCTCTCCCCATTGCTCACACAAATTACAGCCATTGGACGTTGCCTTCATGAAACCTTTAAGCTTGTATTATACGAGGATTAAATAAGGAAGTGGATCAGGTCGCACCCAGGAAAAGTGTTTCAGCTTTTCGATATATCCGCGCTTTTTGGCTAAGTCATCTGCGAACTTTGTCAATAATTGGTACCCCATTGTGCCCCTGGTTCATTTCCCAATGTGCCCCGGGGGGTGGGGCAGAATGGGAAATTTCCCCTTTTTTCAAAAACAAATTAATCTAGAAAAGTTTAACTTTAGTTTCTTTGAAGAGAGATAAGTAAATAAAAATACAAATTAACAAATAATGGTGATATTACTTTCAAACTCTCACAAATTGTAATCAAAGCTTAGCTACCCCGTTCCGCCCCGGGTTCCCCTACCTATCTATTAAATGTTGATGATTTAAAAATTGATTCTACTATTCTTAGCCTGGAAAGATAGTCATCTTCGACAAAGAGATCTAGATAAACTATTAAACTGGTTATTTTCAAATATTCCTATATTAATTTCACTAAAAACATTAAAAAATAGAATTTGTTTCTAGCTAAATGGCTTCACGAATAATAAATGATTGCTTAGGTTGTATTTTTTATAAGGTATTTTTATACAAAAATGAAGACTTTATAATTGATATTCGACTCGCAATATTTCAAATAATTAGGAATATTATCTAAGCCAAAATGTTACCATTGGGTAAAAATATCTATTTATTCAAAATAAAACAATTAAAAATACTTACTTTTGTATAAATTGTGTACAACTGCTTTAAAGTTTTTACCAAGAATTGTTTCTATTTCCCCATTTTACCGGTACTGCATTGTTATTTTTATATGTATTTTGTGCCCAGTATTCTGTTAGCATCTCGTTAAAAATAAGCAAATAAGAGAAAAAGGGGAAGACCATTCGAGTTGGGGCTAATGGAGGGAAAACCGTAATGTAATGTAGTGCAGGGCACATGATTACGTACAATATTTGATGTTGTGCTGTCGTTTCGGGCATGCGATTCACATTAGTAAAATAGATTTTTCCCGCCCGCCGGCCCTGCCCGGCTGACTTGGCCCGGGGGCGCGCTGGACGGTGACATCAATCACGCGCGCGGTGACAGCTGACAGCCCGACAGTTTGACCGCAGCGTTAATGTGCCGCCGAGAATGCGGCGAGCGGGGCCACGCTAAAAAGCGCACGTCTTAACTGCAGTGGGACAGAGCAAATTACATTTACATATCGCATCCCCAGAACAACACCGCCGCAATACCAAGGCCCGAATACAGAGGCAATATTAAGGACCTGTTGTTTGATCAGAAGTTAGAGTAAAGGTACAGATACGCATGCTTATTACTGGTATGCCCATTAGCATGCTCAAAACTAGCATGCCCTAACAACTGTACACACTTGCTCATTATTAGCATGCTTATTTTAAGTATGCTCATAAATAAGCACGCTCAAAGCTAGCAACCAAACGCACACGCTTATTAGTGGCATGCTCTTGTCATAGAATAGAGAGGAACTCTAGTTCAAAATTGAAAATTTGTAAACTGAAATAGAAAATTCAAGTGAACCAATAAATCAAAACAGTTCCTGGGTTTAATCAAACACACATGCGTATTACTGGCATGCTCTTGTCATAGAATGGAGACGCTTTTGTTCAAAATGGAAACTGCAAACTGAAATAGAAAATTCAAGTGAACCAATAAATCAAAATAGTTCCCGAGTTTCCATCCGCACATTTTTGATTTTAGTTTCTATAATTTTTATTGTAAGATTTGTATCATTCATGTCTTTTAATAAAGTTTCATAAACATTATTTCTTGCTATATTATTTTTACATAGCGGTGACCGAGTATTATTTATAACGCGCCATATTTGTTTCGTGTGTTGCGGACTGAGAAGATCGCATTGATAATCGATACTAGCCGCGAATGACATTAGCATGGTCATAATAAGCAAGCCTGTTCACACATGCTCAAAAGATGCCCCTTCTCATGGTGAATGACATTAGCGTGCTCATAAATCAACCGGCGGTTGATTTTGAGCATGCCACTAATGAGCATGCTCATTACTAGCTATGTGCGTACACACATGCCATTAATAAGCATGTGTATCAGTAGGTATCTTAAGAGTTAAGCAAAAAGCATAGATTTTTACGAAACCGAGGGTTTGATTGGTGGAGAATGCAAAAATCTATGCTTTTTTCTTAACTATTACTCTTACTTCTGATCAAACAACAGGCCCCTAGTGATTTTATTGTGCTTCGGTGTGGGGGGGGGAGGGGGGGGGAGATGAGTTAAACTTCCCAGGAAATCCTGCAGGCAAGAGCGAGCTAATCCATTCATCATTTATTTCGAAACTCGTCCCATTTAATTTCTGCGCTGTTTCCACCACTTGAGGCACATTGATTCACAATTTTCGAGGCGAATAGAAATCAATGTTCGAAGCAAACTAATTTTCCTTGTGTATCCTGTGTCGTCGAATAACTGTTTTAAATTATTCCATAAGGCGGTGTTCTCATTTTTGATAAGCACGTATAATGTGGGGTCAATGGTCATCACAAGCTTGGCTTTTACTTTTCTTTGCTCAGCCGCACTCAAATTCACTGGCAACGCGTCAATGTCGATGCCTTCCAACACCAAAAAATTTCTTGCCGCGAAACAACCAACCATCGTAAATTTCGCAAGTCGTTACTGAGCGTTACTGAGAAACGAATAAAGCTAAGAAAAAAACTAAGCTAAACGAACGAAAGTTGCTGAGAAAAGATGTTACACATCATTTGCGAAAGTCTCGCTCAATTCTTGTTATAGAAATGTGATTTTTTAAAATTTTTATTATTCTAGCTCTGGGAAATGTATCGCGAATCTTTTGAGCCTCTACCCAACGTGGGTTCCACACACAATTATTCCATGTTCTGTGCACAGTTATTTCATGTTCTGTTCCACAGTATCACATACCTAGTTACAGTTCTGTATACCGCTTAATATTTTTCTATAAGTGCATTTGCTTTCAACATTTTGAATAACAATTTTATTATCACACGTGTTTGAATATTATTATATATTTGAATATGGATGGATGGAGTGGAGACTATGGCCCTTACAAAGAAAAGTGTAGAAAAGCTTAAATGCACGCAATGATCCATGGAGAGATGCATGCTTGAAAGAAATGACTACAATTAGCTAACAACAAGAAAGGATGGAAGGGTATGGAAGAGGCTTATATCCAGCAGTGGAAAGATGAAGGCTGATGAAGAAGAAGATTTGAATATTATTATATCTGGCAAATAACGTAAATTTTACAATGGATAATCAGATTTGAAAGCACTTTTGTGCGTTTTGGAAGCATTTTTTCAAAAGCATCTTTAAAATCTTCGCTCCGGCTTAGAATCAGTTACAAAAAATGCTTACAGTATTATTTAAATTTCATCTATTGGATAGTGGATGAAAATAAATATACATATAAATAATGTTCACATGAAAATAACTAGTGCATGAATAATTAATGACATCGTGTTGCCCGAACGACCCTGGTATAGGCTGGCAAATGACCGGGCATTGAAGAAGGATACATTCAGAAACTTGCGGCAATAAACTGAAATGAATGACTGAAAGGAACAATACTATTGAAGCCAGATTTCCCGCGTGCACTAAATTAAGCATACATTACGTGAGGTTCGTTTTACTCAGTGTCGCTTTCCTGACTTTCCATTAATTACCTGGCAGAAAGCGCGACCGGCAACGGCAGACAGCTGGGCACCGGTGCTGCAAGGCGAGGAATGCGATGGTCGCGTTCATATTTTTCTAATTCAGCGCGAAGCCTCGCATTTTGCATCTAATAGAAAGACGCTTTGTGGGGTTTTGACGCATTGATAAGATGGATGATCACTAAGTACCTACGTCGTACTTAGTAGAACAAGCGGTAATCACGGAAAATACACTTACAATAAATTTATCAGATATAAATTAAATTTTTTATACTTATAAGTTGTTTATTCGAATCAGCTGAAGGCATTAATCACAATTTCACGAAATCCATGCCATAAATCCAATCCAAATCACAATTATATATATAAATGATCGAGGAATAGATGTACAGAAATATTATTTCGGTTGATAATAAAATTAAAATATAATATTTTAAAGTTTGTAAATTGACATATTAATTCAGTCAGCTTTTAAGTATATTATATTAATTTTTCTCAGCTTAAATCGATTAAACTAATGACCTTACAAAATATGCCAAAATTTCTCAGTGAGAATATTTTAAAACCCGGAAACATTCTTAAAAAAGTAAATTTTGTGATGAACTGCGCTAAATTAAAATTTTAAATTTAATTTTTTTCAGATTGCTCTTTAATTTAATCTAAACTAATTTTATTTCTATCAATCGTGGCACCCAAAGGTTTTATTATCAGTATAGTAATTGAATCAAAATCTGATTAGCAAATAATATATTTTATTATAGATTGGTTGAAATTGTATCCAGTAATGACAACATTAAATGGTTGTTGGGCAATTTATAAATTGATTAGATATTATTGTGGTATTAGGTAGGTACTATCAAAAATTTACAGATTGGTACGGCATTCCAATGACAATAAAGTCCTTATAGTAGATACTTACCATTCAAATAATTATAGAAGTAATTTCCTATTTATTTTTTAATATCGTAAACTTTAACATTTTGATAACATAATATACCAACAAGATTTATAAAATGTCAATATGGTTGTCAATGGAATACAAATACATGCTACATAATCGAGTCACTGCTACAACTAGCTCAAGTTGCAAATTATTATTATATTTAAAAATCAAATGCTGTGCTAAATAAATGAACAAATTATAATACAAAATAAAGCTATATCTATAAAATTCAAATCTGGACCAAATTTTGCTTATTTATAATTTAGGACCCGGTGGGTAACATAGTCAACATTTTCCCCCTCCCCCTTTTATCCCACCCTCGCCACCTGGTCGGGGGCGTGCAGTGGGAATATTGAAGTATGGCTTTTACGTAATCATATATATTGAAAGAAATCGAAATAAAATATATATTTCACAATATTCCTATCACAATTTTTATCATAGTATCCGTATTTTAATATTTCATCATATTCCGTCAGATGAATATTTAATTTCTATTTTTTTTCCAAAATATATGATTACGTAAAAGTCACACTTCATTGTTCTCACTGCACGCGCCTGCCCTTGATATTTTTTTCTATACAAATCTATACCAATTGACCGACCTGACAGATAAAGATAGGTATTTTCTAGGGATTTTCGTGATATTATGTCAGCTATTTTGATTATGTTTTGATAGAAATACATTACTGAGAGATCCTTAGCAAATAATTATCCATATAATGTAAAAATTTCGATTGAAAAACGAAAATTTAATATTGATTTCGTGACGAATTTTAATATTTTAGACTTAATTATATAATAATTTATACAAATTCCGACATGATACGGTCCCCAATGAAATAACGCTCCCAAGGGTATTGGCTGATAAGTTCTACAGGCAGGAAGATAAAGTAGTCCACGATGAGGAAAGCGGCGATGGAGAATGTCAGGCGAGTCACGTAGTAATGTGTCGCTTTTGGTATCTTTCCTAGAAATAATATAAAACTCTAGAATTGCATGAACTTGAAGGACCATAAATTTCGAGGTTATACTGTACGCGTACCGTTATGACGGGATATTCCGTTAAATTAAAACAGTAATTATTAATCAAACCAGCATGTAAATGATTTATTTGCGCGTCACGAAAGGGAGAAAATATAAAAACCAAAATATTGTAAATGGAAAATAATGCCAAGTGAATAGAGACACTACAATTTAAGCAGTGTGGCGTTGTATCATTATTCCGCGTCTCATTGAGAGTTTTCACCTGATGTACAACTTGTCTTGAAAAGTCTAATCATTACGTGTAACTGTTTTTGAGTCATTACTCTCATATAGGTTACCTACAGAAACGCAGTCTATGAATTTAATCTTTATTTTAGCAAAAATGCATTATAGTTCGCTTAAATAACCGCACGATTTATTGGCTATGCAGGACAGTTTCATGAAATTAATAATAAAACACAACCATAAATCGATTTCACCGATTGCCCTTGGCGCAATTATGTAGATTTGAGATTGCGCTAAATGAAGTAGTTTGTGTCAATTTTTTTCAAATTGATAGGTCAGCGGTTTGAATCTGTGCTCCGAGAAATCCAATTTCAGAATCTCTCTCATCGACATAATCGTTTTTATAATATACTAGCTGTTCGTACCCGGCGTTGCACGGGTTAAGGATTAAGTTGAAAATAAATTTGTGTGGGGAAAAAAAGGTTTGTTTCGAACGGTATAGATTTGCATCGAAAATATGTCAAGGGGAGAGGAAAGGCTATGAGAATAGGGGGGAAATATCACCTATGTTACTTGCCGAGTCCTAAAGAATAAGTTTCCAAATTTTGGGTCCGATCGATCAAACGGTACAGATTTGCACCGAAAATATGTCAGGGGGAGGGGAAGGGGTATGAGAAGAGGGGTGAAAAGTTGCCTATGTTACCCACCGGTAGGGATGGGCGTTGAATGGACGGACTAGTTGAAATCAACCGTTGACGTTGCGTCAACGCGTCGACGGTTTACGTTTATCGCATGGACTAGTTGAATTC